>CM039610.1:51899745-51980222 GCA_022457205.1 Saccharum spontaneum
TTCCTCCGCCAAATCCACCCACACACCACTTTTTCATACTTAGCACTTAAGCAAGGTGGAGAGCTAAAAATTTCAGCCAGAAAGGAGACAGAGGTGGGGCGGCGGCCCCCTCCATTTGGGCGCCCGCCCGGCCATCTCCTCCTCTATAAAAACCCTTTCTCCCATTGCTTCTATGCACCACCAACATTCAGAATTTTTAGTGTACAAGTTGTTCTCAGTTTCGAGTTTCCTGCAAGAGCATAGGAGAGAAGGAAGAAGAGTGGAAAGAAAGAAGAGAAAGGAGGGAGGAGCGGAGAGTGACCTAGAGCTTAGAGTTGAGAGAAGGAAGGTTTTTAGTGCTACTATAATCTTTTATTTAGTGGTAACACTGCCCAAGTAAAAGCTAGAGAAATTAAGATTTGAGGGGAGGTTATGTCGGAAAACCAACTAAAAATAATCTCTTCGACGACTATCCTCTGGACCGCTAACTCTGGACGGCTAACCAACTAACCCCTTCCCTAATTCTCTCCACGAGTTTTGTCTTTGTCAGTTTTGCAGATGAGCGGATTAAAGAAGCTTGCCAAGGGAGCTGTGGGGGCGATCAAGAACATCAGAACCAGGAGTTCGACCCGAGCATCATTAAGAGCCGGCTCCGACATGAGCGTCGACCCTCCTACTCCTCCTACACCTGCTTCCTCTTCATCATCAGCACCCAAGATCCTTCTCAAGCCAAATCACCTTGGCTTGCGTGATTCCCGCGAGAAGGATATGTACAAGAAAATCAAGGACAAAGAGTTCACCCATACACCTGCATTCGATCTAGCACTACTCCAAGAAGTAGGTATGTGCTCTGAATTTGATACTATTTTCTCATTACTAGGATGGGCTTCTGCTTGGGATGTCGCTGAAATAGGATCTAAGTTATTAACTATAGAATTTCTTTGCACCCTAAGGACCACAAAGTCGGGAGTTTACTTTAGGCTCTTTAAGCAAGAGTTTTACCCCACATGGAGAGAGCTTAGTGACCTCCTTAATTTTCCTTCCAACATTTCAATAGATATTGATGAAGCATTAGGAGATTTTTAGAAGCACAAGTTTTGGACTGAGATTTCTAAGCATACAGTTTTTTACTCGCATCATACTAGTGACATAGAACATCCAACGCTTTAGGTTTTTCCATAAATGGTTGGGCTTTACTTTCTTTCCACGTGATGATACTAGAAAGGTCAGGATGGCAGACTTACAGCTAATGTATGCAGCCGTTAAAAAGATCAAAGTCTCGCCTGTCCGTCTTTTAGTAGCCCATTAGTTGGTTGTTCCCTCTTATCGAGTAGGACCTGTTGCTATCTGTTCGCTTGTTACTCGCATTGCTGCTAATTTAAATATGTTGCAAGGAGCCTCTCTTAATTTTATTGATGATCATCGTGATACTTTTGGCAATGAACATTTTTATCATGCTCACCTTTTGAAAAGAATAAACAATGAACTTTTTATGACATATGGTGAGACCAAGCTCCGGTTACCTAACCCGGAGTTGGCCCTTTATTCTGTTCAAACTTTTCATGTTGAGTTACAGGCTCAACCAGTGAATACTAGAGTGCCCCAAAGAACCGCCTCTAAAAGAATCACACGTCATCATCAAGAACCAGTTTGGCGCGATGCTGATCCTAAACCAGAACAGCCATCTCATGCCAGCTATGATGAGTGGCTGGATCACAACTATCGGTTTCTGAACCCGTGGGAGTATCCTCCTCATCAGCCGCATAATAGCTATGAGCAACCGCCACCATCAACTGGACCATTCCATCCCTATGGCGAGGGAACTTCATCAGGGGGTGTCAGGCACTCATTTGATTACCAAGGTGGAAGAACATCATCTGGTGGAGCACGTCAAGAATTCGAGCATGGACATAGGTCCGACGCTTCTGGGTTCCACTACAGCCCACAATACCATGAAGAGTATAGGGCACACCACCAGCGCACTGGCAACGCTCTCCAAACCCTCCAACAAGGCCAAGTACGCCATGACCAGATGTGGGAGGAGCAGCGCCAGTGGAACTACAACACCACCCAGACCTTAACCAGTATTTGAGAAAGTCAAGAACAAGAGGCCAAGGACATTGAAACATTGTTGGGATTTTTCTCTCTCAATTGAACGACTACGACAAAATCTAGCTTGGGGGAGGACCCCGTTATCTAAGGTAAGTTTTATTTTCTTTTTTACAATTTCCTTTTGTTATCGTTATGCATCTAAAAAATCAGCAAAACCTGAAAACAAAATAAATATTTACTGCTTTTTAGTATATTTGTTTTAGTTTGTTCTAAAAACATAAAAACCAAATAAAAGAGTGTGTTTTTAATCTTGTTACTTTAATTTGTTAATAAGTTTGTAGATTTGAAGAATGCATGATGGAAATAATGAATAGTTGCTCTGTTGTAATTCTTTTTAAGTACCTAGTTTTTAACCTAGAATTCTCCCAAGGATTGGATAAACTGTTGACACATGAATTTACTCTACACTTTAAACCTGTGGGAGTATATGCTTAATCTAAGTCTAGGTAATTGATGAACATGATATGATATAGTCTGAGCTGTTGTTTATCTTGTTCCTAGTGACACTAAATTCTAGAGATTTATTTTGAAAACTCAAAATGACACATGATGAGTTTCTTATATGACGAGTGTTAAAATTCCTACCACAGCCATACATGATTATTAGAATAGGAAACCTTTCACATATTTACTGCTTGTAATTGTATTAAGTTTGGTTGAGCTGTGTTGACCCTTAGGGGCTTCTCATGCGATTAAAATCAAGATTCACACACACATCATGCATCCTTGCTACTTCTACTCTGGAAGTACGCACCACTATTTGTCCTATTTAGATCCACCAAAAATGTTCTACTCTTACACTGAGAGTGAACACCAAAAAATATTTTCCCATAGGATTCCTTTTCAGCTAGCCAAATACCTTTATAATTGCTCCAAGTTTTAATCATCATTTCTCTCATATCAATATTTCTATGTAAGAGACTTTCTGCTGAAAAAAAGAGAAAAAGAAAAAGCAAAAGAAAAAGATGGACAAGGGTCCCTAAAAAGAGAGAGAGAAGGGAAGAAAAGAAAGATATTTATGCAGCTAAGTTTCCATTTATTTTCAAGATTTAGAAGAGAGAAGTTATTTTCAAGTATGGAGCATTGTAGAATTAGACTTTCACCTTTTTCTTTCTATCTCATTTATTCCCCATCATTTTAGCCACCATATCAAACCCCACATGCACATCTTGATTTGATTGTAAGAACAAAAGTTTCCATTTATGATGAGTTCCTATAACGGAACCGCATAAATTATAAGAACAAAAGTACAAAAACAATCGCCGGAGCAATTAAATTCCCGTACTTAAGCTCCTATAACTCCAGTAGTCCAATAAAATCACGAGGGATTTCAAACCAACCAACATACAAGCCAAGATCGTAGTGGTCCAACATAAAATATCATATGTTACATCCATTTCATAAGTAATTCAACATACATCGGAGTTCAGTAGAGTTATTACAACTCAAGTTTAAAAGTATCGGAAGCAAAGTAGTTTGCAACTAATATCATTTTAATTCCAATACATGCCAGTACCAAAGTCAATTTCCTATAAAAGCATGAGAGACAAGATAGCTCAGACGGATCATGCCCATGATCACACTCCGCGACTACAGCAAGAGTCTTCCAATTCTTGCAGTAGCCATGATACATCACAACCTGCAACAAGTGGGAATAAACCCTAAGTACGAGAAGATACTCAACTAGATTTACCCATCATAAACCAGAAATAACATGACACCAAGTGTAACAGAACCGGCCAATTATACGAAATTAAGTAAGAAAATCATCCGTCAGAGCAGACGATTTAGCCAACTTAAGCCCGTATAACCCGGTAGTCCGTGAAATCACGAAGGATTTCAAACCAACTCACATACCAGCCAAGATCGTAATAAGTTTAGCGGTCACCATCACAATTTACATAAAAGTTCACATCACAGATACATCGGAATTTAAACATAGTTATTACAAACCAAGTTTAAAATAGAAGTTGCGGAAGCCAAATAGTTTCATTAGACACACACTCATTTAGTTCAGATACGGTGCCAGTAGGTAGCCATCCTCGACACAAGCATCAGATGAGAGATACGAAGTGACCAGTGCCCTTGGTCCTAGTTGTCGCCCATCGCTGGGTACAGGCAGTTAATGCAATAGCTATAGTACATTTGACCATCTGCAACAACAATGGAAACAATTCCCTAAGTACGAGAAGATACTCAGCTAGACTTACCCATCATAACAAAAAATAAAGTGACACCAAGGAATCATGAAAGGCTTGATAGCGGGGGAGCTGACTCATTTGCAAAAGGCATTTTATCATTTCAAGAACCTTTCTGAAAACATTATTGCCAAGTTAATTATTATTAACCTATTGACTACATTTTGCACCTATACTAGAGGAAACATGTGATTAAACAAGTAATCATAACCAATGATCATTAGCAACTTCCATAATATCATCTCCATTATAACTATCCAAGTGTTCCATCAACATTACTACGATGAAGTAACTCAAGTCAAGTGTTCACTATCCAGTGAATGATGGCGATTCGAATTGATTATTAACCAGCTGGTAATTTATTCCCCACACAAACCTCACTCACCCGCTAAAGTGAGATATTGGTCACCGAGTCAACTATTCAGGTAAAGTCTCGAGTTCGCCAGGAACCACATGTACTCGGGGACTGCTGACTGCCTTTCGGTCTTATCATCGCGCCCCCGTGTCCTACCACACCTGCTCCGGTACAGTGCATTGCGGGCAATCCACTCGGCCCAAATAATCCCCTAGCTTCGCGGACGAAAGGTACATTATTTGGCCAGCTAAATGTAAGGCATGCGTTCAACATGACCCGAGGCCCAACAACGGTCGGTCCTTAATCGACTCAGATGGAAATCACTATAATTCGAAACCCTGTAAGTCTCTGTCCGGTCTCAACTTCATATTAACACTTAGTTATGCCATTACTACATAGTAATGCGAGCAGATCCAGGTAAACACCTATAGCTCACAGGTGACAGGAATCACCCGACTTCTACCGGTCTAAGCCAACTAAGCCTTGACGGGATTGCGGATACCAGGATAACAAGGATATAGTAGAATAAGGGTAAATAAGGTATAATGCAGCAACGGTTGCAAACAACTCCTAAACGTAATGCATCAATTGAGTAAGACATTATTAAAATATTTGCAAACCAGGAGAAAAATGCTCCGGGGCTTGCCTTGTTCGAAAGAGCTTGGGTGGTGGTCGGGACACTCTGGAAGATCTTCACCGACTTCTTCGTCCGCCTCGGGTACCTCCTGCTCTAGCACCTCGGGCTACTCTTCCGGCTCCTTGGGAACTGCTACCGAAATTCCTTCCTGCGATCCTGTATGATGCAAATGTATAAGTGCTTATGCATAAATGCATTGGAGAGATGACATGTAATGATCATGATAAATAGAATGTAGATGAACATGTTTACTTTATTGGATAGAGTAGAAATACAACTCTTCTACAAGGTAGTCTACATAATCCAAGAACATGTACTAGTATACTACTACTACAACCACTATTCTACCATGCCAAGTCACCACAGCAAGCTAAGATGCTTCAAAGATACACTAAAGCAAACCTTATTAACTAATCATGCATTAAAAAGGTTAATTAAACCCTAGTTGAAACTAGGTTTGAATGACAACACCTCTTTTGGTAACACAGAAAAATCTAAGAAAATTACAGTGGATTGCTATCATCTAACCTAGCATGCCACAAAAATTTCATTGCATTTGGATCACTAGAACTGCCTACACAAAAATAACAAGCTAGGGCCTAAAAATGAGCATGAAAATACTTTGTATTATGAAAAGTATCAAACAACAGATTTAGCATTTTTCCTACATTCTACATAGTAAACAATCACTATATAAAAATTATCATATAGATGTTTTATACAATTTTTACATCATAGATCTGGTCCTAAGAAGTCTACCAAAATTTGTTTCACAATTTTGGAGCTAAAATAAGCAAGTTACAAATTTCCAAAGCAATTTCACAGAAATAAAGAATTTTTTTCTTTAAAAACCAGCTGAAAATGCTAGAGCTACCCAGAGCTGTGCACACACACGCGCACACTGAGACAGACAGGTAGCCCCGCGAGGGATTTTCGTCCCACCCGTCAGCGGGACGGGGCAGAGGTGGTGGCGGGTCGTCGAGATCTCGCCGACGGCGAGGTCTCCGGCCAAATGGTGGTCACCATCATGCTTAGCATCTCAGTGCGGACCTAGCGGTGCCCTTGATGCGGCCAGAGGAGCTCAGGAAGGGGCTCGCCATCACCAATGGCGGAGCGGCGGAGCTGCTCCCTGGCATTGAGCCGTCTCCGGCCGGGCTAGGGCACGGGGAAGGGCTCACGGGCTCCGATGTGGTGATGCGGTGCTGACGCGCACGAAAGAGAAATAAAGGGTGCAGCGGCGAGGCGAGTTCCACAGAGTAGTGCACGCCGGTGAGGACGGCCGAACTCCGGCGAGCAATTTCTCTAGTGTGAGGGCTTACCACGACGTGCCGAAGCGAGCAACGGTTGCGCGATGGTGAAGCGGTGCTTGTTGCGCGGTGTAGTGGACGGCGGTGAGCTACTGTGGTCGGGAGAGCCAACTCCGACGAGCGGCTCGGCGTGCGGTGGCGTGAGCTGCGCACCGCTGTACTGCGGAGTGAGGGAGAAAGCGAATGCGGCGATGGGGAGAAAGAGATGCTCGGCTGCTGATTTTGGCGACCAGGGACGTGGCGGGGGCCACCGGGGCACGCGGCGAGCGGCGTCGACGGCGTACGGCCACGCGGCGGCCTTCCTCTGTGCCCAGCTAGGCGCGTGCGCGCGGGCACAGACGAGGCCGAGCTGGGCCGGGCCGGTTTCGCGAGCAGGCCGGGAAGGGAGGCGGTGGCCCAATAGGGTGAGAAAAAAGATTTTTCATTTTCTATTTTCAAACAAATTTCAAATAACAGTTTTCAAATCCCATTTTGAGCAAGAAAATGACCTTTTCTGAAAATGGCCCAAAAATGAAAGTTGCTTAGAATTTAATTCTCTACAACTTTTATTGAGGGACCAACTCAAAATTCCCAACAGATTTTGAATTGGAGAATAAAAGCTAAATATGGAGGGTTTTTGACCATTTTTCAATAATAGTTTTAAAAGCTAATTTGACAAAACTTTGAATAGCAAAGTTGCTTCAAAATTTGTGCTAACTAATTCTAGATGATTTACAATTATAGCCACCCATGTTTCAGTAGCCTAGCAAGCATAATTAAGGTGAAACAGTTCTAAACGAGCATATGCAACATTCACGTTTCATAGAAATGTTTTAACTCAAAATGCACTCTACTTCACATGTGATTATAAATGCAAATGATGCATCATGCGTATGATTTGCAATGCTAAATGCATGCGTAACACCGGGGTGTTACACCAAGGAGTATGCGAGGCTTTCTTTCAGTGGGCTAGCTTGACTCATTTGCGAAAAGCATAAGTGATCATGAATACACCATAAGAACTTTTACATCATCTTTGTTATAACCTATTAATCTGGGTAAGCACCTATGCTAAAGCAATCACTTGATTAACCATTAACATCAAAGGTTACCATTTCAGGTTTAGCATTTTCAACATCATCCACATAACCATCCGTGTTCCATCATCATTACTACGATGCCGTAACTCGAGTCAAGTGCTCACTATCTAGGAGCGATGGCGATTCGAATCGATTTCTAACCAGCTGGTGATTTATTCCTCACACAAACCACGCTTCCCCCGTCAGGGTCGCTTAGATCACCAATGACAAGATTCCAGTAAATGTCTTGGGATAAACTAGGGCCGCAGTACACAGGGATCGCCCGACTTCCAGGACGCACCTTGGGCTCACTCTTCGCGTCCCCGTCCTACTCCCTTCAGCACCAGTACGCGCACCCGTGTAGGTCCTGGCCCGAATCAGGTCACTAGCTTTGCGGTCGAAAGGTACTTTATTCGGCCAGCTAAATATGAGGCATGCATTTAACATGACAAGAGGGACGAGCAACGATCGGTCCTTAATCGACACAGACGGAAAACTAACCGCACCCTAGAACCCTGTCTGGTTGCTTCCAACTTTTCCGTCCGGTCTCCAATTCTCTATCAACACATGGTTAAATCCAGGATATCATGCTTTTCATAGCTAAATTCTTTCAGTAACCACCTATCAATGTAGGTGACCGGAAATCACCGATCGCTACCGATCTAAGCAAGGCTAAGCAATTATTCGATCCTGACCTAACAGGGTAAACAGGTAACCGGGTGGGCAAAGATAGTAATAAATGCAACAACGGTTTCACTCAACTCCTGTACTTAATGCACAATATATAAAACTCATATATATAAAGGATTGATTTTGTAAAGTAGGAGACTTAAAATGCTCTGGGGCTTGCCTAGGATCGAACACTTAGGTTAGTGTTTGACAGATGACACTCGCTTGGCGAGCATCCCCCATCCTGGCACTCGCTTAATCCTTCCATCTTCGAGATAGGTCCACCAAACACCGTCTTTGGGTTTTGCTTCAACATCTCATCCTTCATGTGGTGCATCTAGCGTACCTAGATGAGATGCAAGATGCATGTGTATGAATATGATGAATGGTAACACAAGATGCATCACATAATCATTCAAGTAAACACACGATTAAGACATAGACACCAAAACCTATTTAACTAACATCACACAACCAATTAAAGAGGGCAGACACATCAAGCATAACACAAGTTTAACAAGATCACAAGTATCTTAACTTGACCATCATCAAGGGTATAAGCCACACTTAGCAACACATGGAGTAAATAACCACAACTAGCATGTGTTCATTTCTGGACTGCAAACAACAGCTGCATGTTTGGATCATAACTGGAGTTATACAAATCCAATTACCATGCAACAAGACATTATGGAAAGCTTATGAAATTTTCTATAATTCATCTTTAATCATCTTAGCATGATTATCAAGTTAACCAAGTCAAACATGCATAATTACATAATCTGGTCCAGAGATTTCAGAGAACAACTATTTCTAGAACCCAACTTGAAATAGTCATAACTTACAAACTACAAGGCTAAATGCCACCAAAATTTAACACAAGCTAGATTAATGAGTCATCTAAAACTTTGTTATAAGCATGTTTCTCATCAAACATCATTTTCATGGTGCAATTAGCAAAGTCCCAGAAACTGTCTAGGAAAGCATCAATTGCAAGAATAAATATAAACTTACATTCCAAACATACATTTGGGCACAACCAATATAACCATCATAAAGTGCATGTTAAATGATCACCAAAAAGCATAGTGCTCATCACTAAATAAATTCTTTTAATGCATTTCTTAATTTATTTAGATAGCAAGGTGAAATAATAAACATATACCAAAAGTCCATAATAAAATCTATAAAAATTACAGTAGCTCTTATATACACCCAATAGTCTACTATACAAATTTTAAGTCATTCGGACATGTATATCAACCTCTATGAAAAAGACAAATTTCTATTGCAAGAATTCATGTGAGAGCAAGATAGACTAATAACTCACTCATATGGCAACCAAAATTCATGAAATTTTTACAACGCATTAAACATCATATGAGTAGCATGCCAAAAAAATTTCACTTCATTTGGAGCCCTAGATCTACAGTTATGAAAATAACAAATACAACTAGCATTAAAAACCTAGCTGCACAAATCTATTTTTACATAGAAAACTTTAAACTAAAATATGCTATATTATAGATCTACTACATAGATAATTTTACAAGGATTCCAAAAAGTCCTCATTTGCTATTTTACGGTTTTTCTACGATTTACTATGAATTTCGAAACTTCCTACAAAATAATTACAAATCAGTCCTGAGAGCACTATTCATCTGAGCCTATGACAGTGCAGATAGGCCCCTGGCTTTAGTCGAATTCCCGAATGAGGTCCCTGACACGAATCACAGTAAGGGAGGTGGCAGAGCTCGTCACCATGGGCCTGAGGAGGCAAGTCGGCGACGGTTGAGGGGCGGTGGAGCGCTAGGGGGCTCACGCGCACCCGCAGGCAGTGGTGGCTTGCTCCGCGGTGGCCCGTGACATCCTGGCCGTGCGCGCCGGTGGCCCGAGGTGACGGTGGCAGGCGGCGGCGGAGCCAGGGAAGAGGCGCGGGAGGGGCGGTGCAGCGAGGGGAAGGGGATGGCGCGGTCGGCTTGGACGAAGGAAGGGTTGAGCAGCGGTGACGCGTTGGGGCCGAGTTTGGCCATGGCGGCGGCGCTCTGTGCGCGCGTCGTGGCGAGAACGGGAGCGGGGAGGGCAATGTGAGTGAGGAAGGAGTGAGCTGAGGCGAGTGGGGAGCTCGGCGGCCATTAAGGAGCAGCAGGGGCGCGGCGGGGAGGCAGGGACGCGCGACGTCCATGCGCGGCAATTCGTCGAGCACGTGGCACACAACGACATGGGCAAGGTGGGGCGAATTGGACCACGAGCCAAAAACGAAGTTGGAAGCCCACATGAAGCTCTACGTTTTTCATTAAGGAGCCAAGGTCATTAGAGCAACGGATTAGCGGTTAACTAGTTGTCAAAACTGCAGTATCAACACCTTGATGGCAGTCATGGAAACTCACTTTCGATGGTCAAAACTTCGTCAAAATGAACTCAACTTTTTGTACGCACTTCATCATCATGTATTCTCCAAATTTTACATTTGGCTCAACTCAGGTTGTTTAGCAAATTTTGGAGAACGTGGGATGCCAATGTCAATGTCAGTTTAGTGACAAAGTAAGCCTTTGCTGTTTTGGAAACTGTTTTCGAAGATCCAAATGAACTCCAAACTTGATGAGACTTGCTTCATTGTTTCCACCATGAAAAGTACTTCAACCCATATTAAGGAATCCAATTGAGCTATAACATGAATTTGGGCGATAACAGGTCGCAAAGAAGTGAACTTGCTGCTGTCACTTTTAGGGACTTTGTAAATTTTCTGCACTTCCAAAACTGCAGCTGATTCAATATTGTGAGCTCTATTTGGCTGTGTTATTGACCAAACTAGCTCTTGACCCTTAAACAAAGTTTCTTCTCCATAACATGAACTACAACTTTCATTTAAGGTCCAACCTCAAAACTGATATAGAACCTATATTTCTACTTTGATCAAAGTAGGATCACGATAAAGCTTAAATTATCCTTTTTTTGATCCATTGGAGCATTTTCTGGGCATTTGCTCAACACGAACCTTTCACGACTTGTGTTGTAGAGTCAATTTAGAGTCTTTTGGGCAAGGTTGCAAGGTTTGGTTGATGACCTATATTTCCATTCACTTAATAGCGCAATTCAAGCACTTAGTAAAACCATTCCAACAAGGATATAACTTATCATTTCATGTGACTTTTTGACTCCAAACTTCATGAAACTTTTTGAGTGACCAATATAGATAGGTACTAAGGTGAGACACATGAAGATATTGCAATAACACCACCCAAGCATATATCTTAAAAATGGCCTATATGTAAAGTAATGGTGCAACATCCAAGTTTAGGTTGGGGCTCGTTTCCATAGGTTTGACCTTGATATCTTCATCACCACTTAATCTACCATGTTTGGGCTCAAACTCACTGCTTAACTGGTGGCAAACACCTGGGGTGTTACAGCACTCCCCCTTAAAAGAATCGCGTCCTGAGATTCGGGGCGAAGGACTTTTTAAGGGAAGAGAAGCATGTTATCCAATTCCAACATCTGCAATCGCATTAGGCTACTTAGCTTCAAGCATCAGAGAGGCTAATTAGGGAGACAACTTTCTAGTACTCACTCTACGTAGAAACTTTTGTCTGAATAATTTTCTTCACCAAATTCCATGAAGCATTGTTACTTCGGGAGGAATCCAAGACAATACGGTACTTCGTTCACAGTGTACGGAGAGTACTACAAGCGTGGACTAACTACTCGTAGCATCCACTTTTCTAGTGACATAGCATGTACAACTTTAGATAAGGGTTGGGTCCATATACGAGGTAAACGTTCTTTGAGACTACGGGAAAGATGACTAACCAACAGACAATGTCTATACCGGTCATAGACTGTTCACTCACTAAGATGCCCACTGATGGAAAACTACATATTGTTCCACATGTGCAGTTCTCTTTCTTTGATGCCAACACTGTATTATCTGAGTCTATTGAGGGAACAGTGAAAGTGATAGCTGACTCTATCGGTTCTGGATTTCTGCCAAATGTCACCTAAGAAGATTCTCTTATACAAAGGCAACAGTTATCTGGGTTGAATCAGATGCAATCTCTTGGGTAAAAACACATATAAAGTACCAGAGGCACATCAGCACTAGAGAACCATTACTGCAAAAGAATGATAGCCAGGTCTGAAAGACAACAAAAGTTGCAAGTATTCACCAATCTTTGGGAAATAGTTCACTACCGAGCAAATTGAATACAATTTCCTTCATGGAGTAGTTGCACAATTAGTTTGGTTCATTTGCACTGTAGCAAAATTAGTCTTCTTGAACTACGTTTGACATTAAGGCTTCCATTCTAAGGTCACTCAATATCTCAAAACCATAAATCTGAAATCTGTGGGTTGTCACCTTCCCAAATGCTTTCAACTCGCAATGGCACAATTTGACTTGCAGAACACCTTGATTGCTCACGCATTGCTGATTTAAGAAGGCAAAAGTAAGGCACATAGGGGTGCAAGGAGTCCTCTCAAGGGTATCTAAGGGTTGTCTAACAGCAAGATACCTATCAATTGTAAGTTCTTGGCCTGCATTACAAACATGACCTTCCAATGCAAAGGATGATCGCAGTCACAGAGAAATTACCGATTCGGTACCCTTTTATTTTCTGTTCACATCACACAAACTGCTTCTCCAATATTCACAAATTTTGGTGGGCATATAGATCCATGGGTCTTCTAATTGCTCGCCAAAATTCAGCTCAAACGGACACCATTTGACTATCCAGACAATCCATCCACCAAAATAGCTCTATTCTGAAATGGCAACAAACCAAGCTGACAAGACATCTCTCAAATCCCATGTTTTACTCAACCGATACTCATGCCAACTTAAGACATTGAAGGGTCCTAAGCAAGGAATGAGGTTACCAAGTTTGGGGTCAATCCAACTTTGTTTGAGTCACTAACCGTCAGCTTGAAGATAACCGGTGTAGTGCCACAAAATTCTGGACAGATTTCGTGTTCTTCCTTTTCTTTTGCTTCACATGTTGAGGTGTGTGTTTTGCACTCTCTGATCTATCTCATAGTAGCAGAAGCCTTTCTCTAGCTGAGGATGGAGGCGATAGTCTTCCTCACAGGTTTCTCAGGGAACAATTTACACCGCTGATCTAGACACCAACTTGACGATGCACAAGCATTGGACTTGTGGCTGTTTTTTGCAGAGCACAAAGCATTATTCCACATGGAGGGCATCCTTACATAGATAAGGAACCATTTCTGAATATTTTCTAGCACTTCGTCCAATAGAACCTTGAACCAAAACCGTTTGTGGTACTTAGGGGCACAATGATACAGATCGAAAATATGGACATGCCTTCTCTAATTCTTCACTTAGCTAATATAATGTCTTGTATGATAGATGTGATTGTTCAAGATGGAATTGACTTGATAGCACATTTGGAGAATAAGGAGCACTTGCATTGCTGACCGGCTTCATGGCTTCTTTGCTTACTATTGTTTGTCGGGACATAACCATCATAGCTATCGAAGAATCATTACTTGACTGGAGATTAACCTTCCTGGTAGTAACTAATTAGTTGTCTCTCAATTCTCAAAGTTCCAACCTTTACTCTTGACCACAACAATAATTACAGTCGAGGCACAAACAAGTGGTCGGCATCAAAGTCTGCAGATCATGAGTCACACTAGAGAGGGTTGATTTTGACTGTATGACCATGTAACAACCCAGAAATTTCCAAGAAACAAAAATCACAACTACAAATTTTTTTCTAAAATAACCTATGTCTGGTGAGGTGTCATGTAGGAAACCTACCCTAGTTGCACAAGTAGCACCTAGTCTAGTTAATTACATTTTGCATTTAATTATATATTCATGAGTTGCTTCTTATGTTCTTGTTTTGTTAATTAAAAATAGTCAAATTAATTTAATGAGTTGCTTAACTTAAATGAATATGTAATTATAACCTTGGAAAATGGTTGGAAACCAAAAATATATTTAGTAGATCCCATTTTGTTATATAAGTGGAGGCAATATATATATTTGTTTATATACACATGCCTTGGCATAATGGGAATAAAGGAGAGATAAATAGAAAAGCTTGATGTTTAAATCAGAAAAAGGAGAAGAAACCCTATGTGGCCCAGCCAACCCCGCCGAGCTGGCCTACCAAGCCGGCCTGCTCATCTCCGAGCCAGCCCAGCCAGCCGCAATTAAGTTTTAGAAAGGACTATTCACCCCTCTCTAGTCTGTCATCTCGACCCTTCACTCGCGATTCCCCGCGCCGTCTCCTCCTCCCACATGGTGTCGTGATTTTTTTTTGCCGCGGTTCCTCTTTGCGCCATTGCACGCCATCTCCTACCGCCCGGCGCCGCCGGTATTGCCGTCACTCGCTCGTGAGATGATCTCCAATGCCTGTGCCCGCCGAGATTGCCGTGCCCGTCGGGATTGCCGTCGCTCGCAGTGCTGTGCTCGCTCGCGGTGCCGGGATTGCCGTCGGTCGCGATGAACTCCGACGATAGTTCCTCCCATGTATATGTGTACTGAAGTAATGCTCTTGGCCGGCTGCTCTACTGCTTGCATGGTACTGTTTGTTGGCACACGGTGAAGCAGCTACTGGCCGCGTGGTGAACCTACTTGCCTGATAGCCGCCAGCATGCTACTGTGCGGATGGCTGGGAAGCTGGCCGTCGCCGCCTGAGAACTGCAAGGGATCGGCACAAGCACGAAGGAGGTGGCGCCGAAGGATTTCGCATATGGGTCCATAAATCTAATATTTTGGAAGTCAATTATGGGACACTACTGGAGATGGACTCTTTTTTTTCTCCCCATAATTATTTGGGAGTTAACAAACTCTTGATGCTCTTACTACTAGCTAAAGCGATGAGGCAGTGCGTGTATATTACGGCGTGTTTGGACGAGACGGGATATCGAGTCTGCCTGACCACGAAGATAACCCCAGGACCATTGATTTGCAGCGCCTAGCTAGGACTGGATTTACCAGCCTGGATCAGCCTTCCGAGGCTAGGCCACAAAACAAACAGACCTTTACCTGCTTAACACAAGTCCATGCATGCATGATTTTGCTTCCTTCTTCATTCTCTGTATCTGTAAGCAACAACCCTATATCACCTATTTATTTATTTATTTATTTATTTATTTATTTATTTATTTATTTATTTATTTATTTATTTTTGATAAATAACCCTATATCACCTATTGTGCTACTAAATTATTAACTCAGCACGTGTTTATACCAGCGGCCAGTCAGGGTAATTCGCCAGGCCGATCGCGAACCTTCAGCTAGCCTACTGTTGGCTGTAAAAATTAATATTGCAGACAATATTATCCTCCTTTGCTAGCTACAATATGATACTCCAGTGCAGTCCAAAGCCACCCCACTTCGCATATATAATTGCAATGGATGATCGAGCTACTGCTTGCTAGTCATATGTCAATCCAAGGTATATGCAGGCTTGTTGTCGAGCGTTGATTCTCACCCATCTTTGACCACACCACCATCCTAGCTCATCATCACACAACAACGACCGCTCAGCAGCTAGTGCCAAACGACTTTTACTTACACCCCACTCCACACTCCACTGTTCATCTTCCAATTAAGCAGATAAATGTATCATGCTGCATGCTCGTTTCATCCTCTACCTTGCTTCCATGCACTTCCAGTGCCTTGCTCTCAGTTCCTTTCTAATGTATATAGTCGTTCTTTTTACTGTTCATCTTCCAGTTAAATAGCGAATGGTTTCATCTTCTAAACTTTTTTTTTACTTAAATGTTCCATGCGTCCTCTGCGTCCTGTATGTGACCTAGACTCACGAGGCACGTATATATGAATTAAAACAACTTACATATAGCGGTGATATATAATAATATTTGGTTCCGTTGTAGACCACGAGCATATCCTAAAATTCTTTGGATCCTGGAGTATATTAACTTATGCCCTTTAAAAACATGCACACTTTGTATATTCCTACATATGACACCAGATTATTAGGCAAAAGCACACCATGATCACGCTTTTGTAGAGTAGCATGCTTCTTCTTTTTGTCGTATATGAGGGTGAAGTTTCTCCTGCCGATAGGGTTGGGAGGCGGAGGAGGAAAAAAACCTGAGTGTTAGCGATGGCTAAAGCACTCGATGGTACCCCGCTCTCCTTAAATACCATATGTTTAAGCATTGATTAAAAAATCGATAATGCTAGCACATGAGCGTCCGTCCAGGCGTGTTCCATTTGGACAGCTCATTCCCGGCCCTGCCCAGCGATCGGGCCCAACATGCCTCCTCCACTCTACCTTCAATACGACACGGTCTCTCCAAAAAATAAAAACACAGTGACATTTCATTTCCCCACTGCCGCACGCATGCGACTGTCGCGGGCACATCCACCGCGCCGCCTGCCCGTCGTTGGCCTTCTCCAGCCACGGTCTTCCCGTCCAGACGCTGCGCGCCCAGTCTGCCTCGCTGCTGCAACGCTCCCATCCTACGCCGCTCGCTCCCGCCTGTCACACTCGCCCATCACGCGCCGCTCGCTACCACCCGTAGCGCGCCGCCTACCCGGCCAAGCCAAGCCCGGTGCTGCTAACGATGGTGGTGGTGGTGCTCGGGCGGCGCCAGCTCCAACCCCAACGGCTAGAAGCCCGCCCTCGAGCTCCTCCTTATTGCAAGCGTATGTTTCAAGTGTTTCAGATGTTTCGTAGGTATGTTTCAAGTGTTTCATGCAGATGTTGCAAAAGTAGATGAGGATGTTGCATATGTTGCAATGATTGCATACGTATGTTGCAAGTGTCCATTCCTAATGTTTCATCTGTTTTTTTTCAGACGTATGTTGCAAGTGTGTTTATCTTGATGTTGCATAAGTTTCGCACATATTGTGAACACATGGTGAAAATGTGCCCATGTGTGTGATGAATGATTAACACATGTGTGAGAGGTTTGAGGCTTTTTCGGTTGAGTCATATTTTATATGTGCATGATTATGCTAATGGTTAATCGGAGGTGTTGCGTCGAGTTGTGTTGCGTTAAGTGTGTTGTACAACATGTTTCTTGGCTTGTGGTGCACAGGTGTGGAGCTCAGAGGCGGTGGTCGACGGCGAGGTGAAGGTCAGGTAGAGACGTGTCATGCTGATGGACTAGGAGCGGTGAAGGACGGGCGTGAGGCTTGGACCAAGGGACCAGGAGGCCGGGTGACCAGCCGCGGTGGTTGACACTTGGAGACATCAACAAGTGTAAGAGTACATGGGTGATGAAGACGGCGTCGACCAAGTCAAGGAGGAAGACGATGGCGTCGTGGCACTTGGCGGAGGCCAGATACGCATCTACATGGGTGATGTAGATGGAATCGGTCAAGTCAAGAAGGAAGGCGAATGCGTCAAGCTTGGCGGAGGTCAGACACGCGTCGACATCGGTTAGTCACGCCTGGCGAGTGTGCATTGGGGTTTGGTGGTTTTGTCCTCAAGCTTAGTGGAGGTCAGACACGCATCGACATCGGTTAGTCACGCCTGGCGAGTGTGCATTGGGGTTGGTGGTTTCGTCCTCAAAACCATCGGAGGAGTTTGGTGGTTTCGGCCTCAAAACCATCGGAGGACAGTTTGCTGGTTTGGGCCTCAAAACCAAGCATCGACAGTTTGATGGTTTGTGCCTCAAAACCATCGGTGGTGGGTTTGACCGATTTGGGCCTCAAAAATGGGAGTGGCGGATCAGCGGACACATGGTGGCATCTCGAAGCTTGCATCGAGGCGAAGCGATGTCGAGAAGGCACCGGGTCCGTTGGATCGATGCAAGAAAACTTGGACAGATTTACCCCTAGCAGGTATATGGGATGAGTACTTCATGTGAAGGCATTTCTGTCTTTTGACGGCCGCCTATATATATGTGTGTGTGTGAAGGGGCTGGTTGGGCTATCCTTGGAAGGGTCACTTTCATTTGTGTAGTGTTGAGAGAAGGCTAGAGTTAGAGAGGAGTGGCTCTTGGTCTTGAGACTTTTGTCATCTTAGTTTTGATTAGGCTAGGAGTGGCATGTAATCTGACTTTCTTTTTATGTGATTTTCGGAGCCATTTTTAGGGAGTTTTTGTTTCGTCAATTTGACTCCAAATCGGCTCGTTCTTTTGGCGTTGATTTGTGCTATGACATGAGTTGAAGCTATCGTGAGAATTAATTTGATTGATTCGACTCGAGCACGGAGAAATCGACGATTTTTATTTTGGGGACTTTTTCATATTATTGGGCGAAATCTGAATTTCCCAGAGATTGGATTTAAATTAGGTGATGATCTCCTAGAGTAGCTTTCCATCTTAGTGGCGATCCTCTTTGCAAAATTTGGGATCGAATCGTCTTGATTTGAGTCGGTTTAGATCGAATTTCTTGGTGCCGCCCTTTTTCTGTTCGTGGGCACAGGTCGCGGCTCGTGCTTCGGCTCGGCTCCAGTGCGTCCGCTGTTCATCGAGTTTTGGAGCGCCGGTCTCAGTCTTCAGGGCGATTTCCTGCTCCGTCGCGCATCGGGCGTGCAGACCCGCCCTGTGCCGCGTCGGCCTGCAGCCCCAGCCCCACCGTCGCTCCTCTCTAGGGTTGAAAACGGACGGAATTTTTTCCGTTCCGAACCGTCCGTTTTTCCACATTTGACCCGTCCGTTTTCGTATTTTCGGAAAAATCCGGAAACGGTACGAAATGCGGGACGGAGGTTTTCGGAATCGGAACGGAAACGGGGATGATGTTCTTCTGACCGCATTTTCGGAATTCCGTATTTGGCCGGAATTTTACCGGATTTCTTCCGGATTTTTACCGTATTTCTGCTAGGCCCATAAACCTTGTATCTTGTTCGCAAGGCCTAACCGCCCAACGCTTGTACACTATAATCCAATCCACAAGCGTGATGGCGCGTGACAAGCTTACTTCTATAATCATCCATGTTACTTGTTTGCATAATACGTATTGAATAAGGACCCTGAATTCTAATTATCCACGTTACTTATGTAATCACTCTACTCAAGTTCATGGCTCAAGTATAATATTGAAGAACATAAATCCTAATCATTTATGAACTATTTTGTGTGTGATTGTAATTTGTGAGTATAAAGATGTGTGGTATTTCGGCTTAAGCTCCGACTTCCGACCGTTTCCGTTGAATTTCCGACCGTATTGGTTCGTTTCCGTACACCCGCATATTCCGGTTTCGTTTCCGAACCCGCATATTCCGGTTTCGTTTCCGAACCCGATCCCGTTTCCGCCAAAAAAATATAGAAACGAAAGTAGAAATGGGGTTTTTCCGTCCGTTTCCGTCCGTTTTCATCGCTACTCCTCTCTGTGTCCGTCTCAGTTCATCACAGTGCATCGATTCCTGACCAAGGTTATGGGATTCCACCGAGATAGTCCAAATTTCAGCGAAATTCATTCATTTTGGTGAGGTCCGAAATGAATTTTATGCTTTAAATTCTGAAAATTTACTGAATTTGATCCGAAATTCATCCGAATTTTTTCAAATTCCGTTCATTTCGGTTGGGACCGAAATTTTTTTTTTCCAAAATGAATCCCAGAACCTTGTTCCTGGCAGCTGGTTGAACGCTCGCCCTTCTCTGATTGGTCCAGTGCTTCAGCACCGATCGATGCTCGTTGCAGCAGCAAGGCTGATTGGCTTGGCCATCCAGGCCAATCAGCCAAAGCTGATTTGTGCAGGAGCAGCAGCATCACTTTCGTGTGTCCGTTGCTGTACGTGTGCATTCTTTGCTTGAATTTTGATTGGTGAGCTTTGGTCTTGCATCTGTGGAATACAAGAAGCAATCTTTGGCTAATTATTGGAATATTTAATTGTGCTTGAATAGCATTCACGGCTGAAAAATCAAGGCATTTTCTATTCTCTGGTGGCCGTTTTCGGTCCTTCACATATATTCTTAGTGTTTTATCTGAATGTTGCATATGTTTGCAAATGGATTTTCAAGTATTTTTCATGTGTGTTTTGCATGTGTTTCAGACGTATGTTTCGAATGTTTAATTGTTTCATACGTATGTTGCAGTTGTTCCATTTGGATGTTTCAAAAGTAGATTGAGGGTGTTGTGCATTTTGCAAGGTGAGCCACCAGGCGTAGCCGCCTGCTGCAGTTGCTGGGGCGCCATGCATGGAGGGGAGCGGCGCAGCAAGCATGGAGGGGGCGCGGGAAGCAGGGAAGCGTGAGGGAATGGCGTGGGCGAGCCCCACCTGTGCATGCAGCAGGCGCGGGCGTCCGGACGCGGCGGGTCTGTTCAGACGTCCGGGCGCCAGTGCTGCTGTTAAAAAATTGTCAAATAAATTCTAGGTAATAAGGGCCTTCAACTATTTCTTTTCTTTCAAAAAACAGCATTCACGTTAGCTTATAAATATGGTAATCACATTAGTTTCCAATGACAAAGGGATGTCACTTGCGTCATTTGTTTTCGGACTTGCTAGCGCTTGGACATCCGATCCAAGCGCTAGCGTCCAGACGCTGCCCACTTAGGGAGTGAATGAGCGCCTATCGTGTCGGGTTCGCGAGGAAGCGACCTGCGGTGAGCCCGCGCCGCGCTGAGGTACCAATCAGTTTTGTTGTGATTGGCAATGAGCAGAGCAGCTGGGGCAGGGCATATATCCCCAACAGCAAAAGCCATGCATCTCTCCCTCCTTCTTTATATCATCACCATCACCATTCAGCAAATTCCAATTCCCTCCACAGATTGCCACTCCACTTATATACTCCCTCCCTTCCTGATAGCTCCTCCTCACCATTCCAATCCCATTTGCAACAAAGCTCCTTTGAACAACAGCGGCACAAGCTTGCAGGCACACGTACGATCGAGCGAGCACAGGAAAAGCTTTCTTCTTCTTCTTCTTCTTCTTCTTCTTCTTCTTCTTCTTCTTCTTCTTCTTCTTCTAGGTTCTATCTCCTACCTGCTGGTCAGCTGGTGCTATGGTGTCCACTCTCTGTTCACCTCCACCCTTGCTCTGGTTCGTTCTCTTCGTCATCTTCTTCTTCGCGTCCGGCCATGGCGGTCCGGCGGCGGCATTGGAGCTAGACACGCAGGCTGCCTACCTCGCCAAGATGAAGGAGCAGTTCCCGGGCCCGGGCATGTCGAGGTGGTGGGACTTCACGTCGCCGGCGCCGGACTACTGCAGGTTCCACGGCGTCGCCTGCGACCGGTCCGGCAACGTCACGGGCATCGACGTCACGTCGTGGCGCCTCGTCGGCAGGCTCCCGCCGGGCGTCTGCGCGGCGCTGCCCGCGCTCCGGGAGCTCCGGATGGCGTACAACGACGTCCGCGGCGGGTTCCCTCTCGGCGTGCTCAACTGCACCTCCCTGGAGGTGCTGAACCTCAGCTTCTCCGGCGTGTCGGGCGCCGTGCCCCCCGACCTGTCCCCGCTGCGCGCGCTGCGGGTGCTGGACCTGTCCAACAACCTCTTCACCGGCGCGTTCCCGACTTCCATCGCCAACGTCACCAGCCTGGAGGTGGTGAACCTCAACCAGAACCCCGGCTTCGACGTGTGGCGGCCGGCCGAGTCGCTGTTCGTGCCGCTGCGGCGCATCCGCGTGCTCATCCTCTCCACCACCTCCATGCGCGGCGGCATCCCCGCGTGGTTCGGCAACATGACGTCGCTCACCGACCTGGAGCTCAGCGGCAACTACCTCACCGGCACCATCCCCGTGTCGCTGGCGCGCCTCCCGAGGCTGCAGCTCCTCGAGCTCTACTACAACGAGCTGGAGGGCGGCGTCCCCGCCGAGCTCGGCAACCTCACGCAGCTCACCGACATCGACCTCTCCGTGAACCACCTCACGGGGGCCATCCCGGAGTCGCTGTGCGCGCTACGCAACCTGCGCGTGCTCCAGATCTACACCAACCGCCTCACGGGCCCCATCCCGGCCGTGCTCGGTAACTCCACGCAGCTGCGCATCCTCTCCGTGTACGGCAACCAGCTCACCGGCGAGATCCCCGCCGACCTCGGCCGGTACTCGGACCTCAACATCCTCGAGGTGTCGAAGAACCAGCTGACGGGCCCGCTGCCGCCGTACGCCTGCGTCAACGGCAAGCTCCAGTACATCCTGGTGCGGAGCAACCTCCTGACGGGGCCCATCCCGCCGGCGTACGCCGAGTGCACGGCGCTGCTCCGGTTCCGGGTGAGCGACAACCACCTGGAGGGCGACGTTAGGTTTTAGTTTGACCATGACGACATGCCTGGGGGTTTATTTGTACTTTTCTTTCTTTCTCACCAAATTAAAAAAATTACATATTTTTGGAGATGTATGTACTATATATGCTTCCTTTTCATTATAAACACCATTTATTTTCGAAGTGTTATGCGCAGAATGTAGTGGTCAAGTCGTCGTTCCGCTACAATTGTTTTATGTCGTTGATTACATCTGTCACGGTCGATCTGTTCAGCACCACTAAATCAATGACCTAGAGCTAGCTTTGTGAGCGAGGTCTATGTTACATGAGATCTTAAAAGACTTCACCTAAGGTACATGATTGAGAGAGCAGACGAGAGAACAGGAGGCTCCTCCTCACCGACGCCCCGCCGGCGCCGGCGCCGCGGAGCCCCGCCCCAATCGCACCACCAGCGCCAACCCGCATCTCTCCGTCCCCCGGAGACGACCGCGTGAGCAGCGGAGATAGCACGGCACGGCGAGGCGATGAGTCCGCGCTCTCCCTCTCCGCGTGACGACCAGGCGACACATCCACTGCCTCTACCGCAAACGGTGGGGCAGCCCACAGCGATCCCGGCGGAGCACCCGGTGACGAACCCGGTGGCTGCTCCCCACCTGTCGGCGGCAGAACTTCGACGAGATGCCTGGCGTGCGGAAAATATCAGTAAGTCATCTTCTCCTGGAGGTGGCCTTCAATCTAGTTCAGGGGTGCCGATTGTTGGGGAGTTGGGGAACTCGCTGCATAGCTCTAGACCTGACATTGAGGGTGCTCTGATTCCTGGGGAGGTTTGGCCGACGATTGAGCAGGGGATTTGTCAGGGCAGGGGTGCCCAACGACATTTGACTCTGGCTCCAAACCAACACAGAGATTGGATTGTGGATAGTTCTGGATATCATCCTACTACACATGGAGGGGAGCGTCGCGTTCGTTTGCAAATTGCTGCAGATATCAAGCGGCATTTGTTCTACGAGGAGTCGTCCGCCCATTTGGGGGAATTGGCTGAAGCCTGTGACAGATTACAGGCGTCGATGGACAGGATGTTAGCGTTGGGTTCAGAGGATCATGGGGATCGTCCTGAGCTTAACGTTCACCGTGTCGCAGGTCCTCCAATGGCGGATTCCTCTGCTGTACCTTCCATGGATCGGAAGGTTCCAGAGTATTCTGTTCTACAGGTTGGGGATGACAAAGGGGTACACAACTTGGGCCAGGACCCGCGCTTTGATCACTCTTGGGCCGTTGATGGGCCTGACCCAGGATGGTATTGGATTCCAAAGGGGAGGCTAACGTTGGATATCTGCCATCCTGCCCGTCCTGTGGATCGACATCGATTCTCTTCCCGCAAAGTTAGAGCTCTTCCTCCAAACAAAACCCTAACCAAATCTTTTGCCCAAGCAACCAAGATGGCGAGGCCGCCGGGCAAGAGAAGACAAGAGGAATGGATGGAGGAGGATGGCCTCCTTGGGGGAGAGATGGTGGCACAGGATCTGCGCCGTCAACTTCAGAGGGGCGGTGGCAGAGGTCCTAGAACCGAAGGTGGTGGATTCAGAGGTAGGCGACTGGATCAGTATGATGGTCAGGGTCAATTTCAAGATGGCCGTGAGCGATTTGGGGGCAATAGGCAGTACAATCCTGGGAGAAATCAACCACAGCAACGGGGCTAGAATCAATCTTTCTAGGGAGCTGGGAACTACAACAGCCAAGGGGTTTGGGCTTCGAATCAACAAGCTGCTGGAAATCGCCCTGGTCCTCGGTTCAGTGAGCCCTGGAGGGAGGTTCAACGGGAGAAAGGTGGTGCAGGTTCTTCAACAGGTATGAAATCATTAAACTCTGCTGAGGTCAAGTGTTTTCGCTGCCTAGAGATTGGCCATCACCGGTCTGATTGTACTAAGGAACCAGTATGCTATAAGTGTAAGGCGAAAGGACATATGGCGGTTGATTGCAAAACCTTGAATCTGAAGAAGTTACATATGTCTGGCTTTGGGATCCCGGGCCAAGGTTTCTACTCTTTCAGCATTCCGGAAGCTAATGCCAAGGAGGCTGCAGCTACGGGTCTGATCACTATTCTTGAGGGGGAAGCTACCGAGGAGAGACTGGATAACGAACTGAAACATTTGGTGAAAGAAGATTGGGATTTCAAAGTGAGAAAAATGGATATACATGATTACCTGACTGTTTTCCCAGACAAGAGTACGCTGGAAACATTCACTAAGCTCTCGGGTTTTGAGATGTCTCTTTTTGGATTGAAGGGCAAGATTGTTAAATCCTTCATGGATCCTGAGACTTCTTCTGTCCTGCATACAGTATGGATTAAAATCCATAAGATACCTGATATTGCTAGAGATGTGGAGTCTGTGAAAGAGATAAATAATCTGGTGGCAGAACCCTTGGTGGTTGATGAATTGAGCCTAATCAGAGCTAAACCTGTTAGGGTGAAAGCGAGATGCAGGAATCCCTCAGCCATTAAAGGGGTTATTGAGGTTTTCTTCAATGGTGTGCGGGTATTTCTTAGATTTGAGGTGGAAGAACCTCTGGGTGGGTCCAAAAGAGGGAAAGGAGGCCCCTCACCTGGCTCTGGAAAGCCTGATGATCCTCACAACAAGGATTCTGATAACAACTATAAGGGAGACAAAAGTAAGAAGACCCTGACTAAATTTGACAGAATGGGGAAAATGGATAGGGAGAAGGACACCAACCATGATGAGTCGATGGAGGAAGATCTAGAGCCTGTTGATAGCAAGATTAACACTGAACAAATGGTGAATACGGCTACTACTCCCTTGGCTGCATTCCATCCTAAGGTGGGGCTGATTAATATGAGATCAAATCCTTTGGTGGGAGAAAAAGCTGAGGGATATGAGACAAGCTGCTATTCTGAGCATGTACAGGCACGTCAGCAGAAACTAAATGAAGAACAAACTCTGATTCCTTCTGAATCTCAGGTAGTAGTTCATGGAGTTGATGGGGCTTATTTGATGAAGAAGGATAGGTGGCCTAAGCTGGTTTTAGCTTCTGAAGGAACAGACTCTGAACCTATGGAGTCCCTCACTCAGGAGGACCTCTCTCTGCTTGAGAAAAATCTGTTTTCAGAGCCTGTCTCTAAACAGCTGCCCACCGAAGCTGATCTTAGTAAAGATGATATGGTGGAAGAGGACCCAATGGATAACTTTTCCTTCCAAAGCAAGGACTCTGATATCGATGAAGTGGGCCAAGGGTGGCAAACTTCAAAAAGCAAGAAAAACAAAAAACTAAGAAAGTCAAAGATTGTGGTGGCGTCAAGGACCAGTAGTAGGATCCCCAGGGACGACATTCCTATTGCTAAGAAGGCTTTGCTTAGAGCATCTACAAAGGATAACATGACAGGTATGAACTCGCACAATCCTTTTACTGTGCTAAACAACACTCCTAATGATGTGCTACATTCTGTGATATCTGATTTAGATATTGAAGTAGCTAATGAGGATGTTCAACTGGATGTCTTTAAGCTAGAGGAATTAGCTAGAGCTGCCATTGCAGAAGCCAATTATCAGAAATATCTTGAGGACCAGAATGCTAAAACCTCACCACAAAATGATGATGATCTGATGGATTTAACCATGGAGGTCATTTCCAATCAGACTAGAGGTTACCATGATCCTTTGACCATGGAGGTAAAAGGATATGGTGTCGATGAGCCTAATAGTTCTTTAATGCTTGTCTCTGATACATCATGAAAGTTTTTTTCTGGAATGTTAGGGGGTTGGGTACCCCTCATAGAAGAAAATTAATTGCCAAACATGTTTTCCAAGAGGATTTAGACATAGTGGCTATTCAACAGACTATAAAACAAGACTTTAGGGATGAGGAATTGAAGGAAATGTCTGGGAACAAAGTTTTTGTGTGGCACTGGGTGCCTGCTAGGGGACATTCTGGCGGCTTGGCCATGGGGGTTAATGCTGATTTGTTGGAAATAGAGCAAACTAAGCTTTTGCAGTATAGTATTTGGACTCTTATTAGGCATAAGTTGTCTAACTTTAGATTTTGGGTGGTTAATGTCTATGGTCCTGCTCAGCATAATTTTTCTAATGATTTTATCCTAGAGCTGTCTAAGTCTTGTGCACAGGAACATCTTCCTTTAGTGATGGGTGGGGATTTTAATTTGATTAGAAGCAACAAGGATAGGAATAAGGGTCATGGTGACCAAAATTTGATGGACTTGTTTAACAATTTTATAGGATTGTTTCACTTAAGAGAAATTTCCATTAATGGTCCTAGATTCACTTGGTCCAATAAACAGGAAGATCCCATTCTCATCAGACTTGACAGGATTTTGATTACTAAATCATGGGAAATGAACTATCCTACCTGTCATGCATGGTCTAAAGCCAGGGTTGGCTCAGATCATTGTCCTTTAATTCTGAACTCTGGTGAGCATGGTGCTGCCAGACCCAAATATTTCTTTTTTAATGAGCAATGGTGGCTTCAGGAAGGGTTTCAATCCCTTATTCAGAACAAATGGAATGAATTAAGCAATTCTTTTACTTCCCATTCTTATTCATTGGATAAATGGCATGGGTGCCTTCAAAAGCTTAGACAATTTCTAAGAGGTTGGAATTTGAACCTAAAAGGAGAACAGAGGGCTAAAAGAGACTCACTCATTAATAGGATACAAGAAATAGATCTGATTGTAGAGACAAAACTGCTAACTTTTGTGGAGTGGGAGGAAAGGATCTACCTAGAGGATGAAATTGATAAGCTGGATAGGCTAGAGGTATTGTACTGGAAACAAAGGGCTGGGAAAAAATGGACCCTGTTGGGGGACTCTAATACCCACTTTTATCATCAATTTGCTAATGGTAGAAGGAGGAAGAACTCTATTGGTTTTCTTGACTCTGATCAAGGGGAGATCAGGGGACAGCAGGAGATCACTGCTCATATTGTTAATTATTATAAAACTCTTTTTGGGGTTAGTGATCCCTGTCTCATGACTTTAGGAGCTAATTTCTGGTCTAAAAATCTTAAGCTCACTATTGATGTCAGGGAGGATTTGATTAGGGATTTTGAGGAAAGAGAGATTAAGGGGACCATCATGGAGATGGAAACTAACACTGCTCTTGGTCCAAATGGCTTTGGGGTCTCTTTCTTTAAAAACTCCTGGGAAACCATAAAAGCAGATACACTTGCCATCTTTAAGGACTTCCATGTTGAGAAGCTAGATATCATGTCACACCCATTTTTAAGGACAAAAATAGGATGCATAAAGTACTCATGTGCGCCCCAGGACATGATCGTACACACAAGTAGACAAATTACATAGTATCATCACAGTGCTTATTACATAGCGAATAAATATTTAAGACATAGTCTTGAACGATAAATAATAATAACTATTAGTAGATCTCCAGCGGAAACTCCAAACACAGGGACATGGTTGACTTGTTGACACCAAGACTAGTACTCATTACGATAATCTTCCTCATAATCTTCATCTGTTATGGTGAAAATAGCAAGGGTGAGTCCATGTCAAACTCAACAAATATAACACAGGGTTCATGAGGCTCAAAAGGCTAGACACTGTTTGACTGCGTTTAGCTTTTAATCATATAATTAGCAATTGTGTAGCATCAAGATAAACCGCTTCCCATTAAAGAACCAATGATCAATTGCAATAAGGATAATGAATAGTATTAACATGAGCATAATAATAATCAACAATAATTAAGCATGATATAACAATTCTGATCAACTATTCCATAAGAATCCCCAAGGCCGCTCGTATCCGTGAGCACGGCTAGTATACCAGTTTTTTTAACTCTGCGCAGAGGTGTACACTTTCACTGTGAGTCATGATTTCTAAATGAGTGGGGAGATCAAGCCCAAACATAGGAGAACCATATAAAGCCATCCAAAAGTTCGTCTAACAAGTTAGGACCATTAGATTCACTCGGCAGGCAGATGTAGAACCCCCCTTCCCAGTGGCACAACAACCGCAGCCTATACACACTAGGCCAGGGGCTCGCCCTACACCCAACGTGGCAAGCCTTTCTTACGCCATTTAAGGTAACCACTAACAGCTAGAAAAGGTCTCTTGAACAACTAAAGCCAGAGCCATATAACCCTCACAGCTGTACTGTATATCCCGGTTATCACTTACAGATAAGTCCTTATGGAGAGAAACCAGAGCATCAAAATAATACACATGCTCTAGCCCCCTTTTAACAGTAATAAAATCATCTTAATGGTTGATTGCTTAATCCATTAATCAAATTACAAGATCATTGTTCTTAGTTTAAGCACTAGCAGTAGCTACCCATATGCATTCCCAAGGTTGACAAGGAATCAAGATAACAAACACTAAATTATAATCTCTAAGGTTGCCAAGGTAAGCACATGCACATGTATGATAATTTCAATGTATAGGTAACAAGGATAGTCCTGTGTTATACTTGCCTTGATCAAAACTCTCTGAGTGATACCGCTGATCTGGCTCAAAGTAATACTCCGGATCGTCCAGATACTGCTCACCTTCTAAACTCGATCATCAATCAACAACACACATGCATCCAATCAAACATACACGAAGCAAACAAAGAGATATAATTAGAACAGTACACTAACAGTAACAAAACAGTAATAAAAGTTTATAAAACTCTTCTACACATTTCTACGATCACACAGACGCAAAGATCACCAAATTCGGAGTTAAAACGTGAAAGTTATGAATTTTCTAAGATTTCCTATAGATAAATAAATACTTAATTATAAACTTGAAAAATAAATTATCAAAACTAACTGTACAACTACACTAACATGTAGAGCTCGCAAATACGAACCTAACGCAACTTGAACGGATCAAATCGGAGTTAAAATGAAGATTTTATGACCAAAACAAATCTAGTGGCAAAACTGTAAATACCTGAAAACGTATTTTTGATTTAGCCGGAAGAGAATACACTTTCAAAACGCGAAAACGTATTTTCAGCAATACGCTATGGATGGCGGGTTAATTTCTAAAAAGTTAAGGGTCTCTTTAGAAAGATTACCCCGCGAAGGGGTATCTTCTAATCCGAGCCGCTGATTCAAAAACGGACGGCTCACATTCATTCCAGGAGAGAGAAGAAGTCGACGCCAGCCACCACCTCCAACTCCGGCCGACGGTCACCATGGCCGCCGCCATGTGTTCACCGGAAAACTCCGTCTCCCCCTTTTCCGACCACTACTTGACCCGCCACCAACTCAAATCGAAAGAGGAGATGAACCCGATCTATCCTAGACGGTTTGGATGCCCTAAATCGAACCAAGAAGAGAACGCGGCTCGGAGGAAACGGTGGCGCCATTGCCGACCGACGGTGAGCTTCAAAAGCTCTCTTCAAAACCTCTCCAACCAAAAGAAGAGCACAAGAGGGTAGAGGAGACAAGTGCGGACTCACCAACGCGACGAATTAGACCTCCAATTCACCCGAAGGCACCCCACCCCAACGACCGACGTCCTCAACCGAACTCAAGCCCTAGAACTCAACTTCTTGCGGTGGAACTCACGATTTAGATGAAAAACGGAAAATAGAGGGTCACAACTTCCTTTTTGTAGCCCCAAGTGGCCGTATACGGGTAGGAGATCCCGGAAATTGCGAGACGGTTGTTGCATCCACCTCCGGTTCGAAGTCCGACTTGAACACGGGAGGTAGAAGACGACTGACCTCCGGGCCCCACCGGTCAGCGAAGGAGAAGAGAGGGCGCAGCTGCTGGGCTTGGCCGACTGGACCGCTGCGACGCTAGGCCGGCCCACTCAGACGCGAGCGCGGAAGAAAAACAGGCTTCGACCCGATGGCCCAAGGGGAGAGGGAGAGAAGGCAGGCCGGCCCGGTTGGGCTTCCAGGCCGCCGGCTGCACAGGTAAGTGGTTTTATATTTTTTTTCTTTTCTTCACTTATATTTATATTTTTTTTCCAAAACCAAATCAAATGAAATAAACTCCACAACACAAAGTAAAATAAATGCAACAGCATGAATGCAACACCAATTAGTTTTAAAATTTTAATTTGCCATTAATTGTTATCTAAATTATTTAAAATTCATTAACTCTAAAATTTGGAAATTTTGGGTGTTACAAATTCTACCCCCTTAAAAGAATCTCGTCCTCGAGATTGAACTGCTTACTCAAACAATTACGGATATGATTTCCTCAATTCATCCTCTCTTTCCCAAGTTGCCTCTGCCTCTGAATATCGATTCCACTGCACCTTGCACATCTTAATAACCCGACTTCGGGTAACTCTCTCAGCAGTTTCTAAAATCTTGATCGGAAATTCTTTATAAGTAAGATCCTCCTTAACAGTCAGTTCCTCTAAAGGTATCTGCTCTTCAGGCACCCGTAAACACTTCTTAAGTTGTGAAACATGAAACACATCATGTACTCCAGACAAATTCTCAGGCAACTCCAGCTGATAAGCAACTTCTCCACGTCTAGCAATAACTTTAAATGGTCCAACATACCTTGGTGCTAACTTGCCTTTCATGTTAAACCTCTTCACACTTCTCATAGGTGACACCTTCAAATAGACATAATCACCTACCTCAAAAACTAAATCTCTTCTCCTATTGTCATCATAACTCTTCTGACGAGACTGTGCCACTCTCAAATTCTCACGAATTACCTGCACTTGATCTTCTGCGTTTCTAAGAACATCTGTACCATACACCTGAGATTCACCTGTCTGATCCCAAAACAATGGAGTCCTACACTTACGTCCATACAAAGCCTCAAACGGTGCCATCTTAAGACTCTGTTGATAACTATTATTATAAGAGAATTCTGCATAAGGCAAACTCTTATCCCAACTGGTCCCATATTGCAATGCACAAGCTCTCAACATATCCTCTAATACCTGGTTGGTCCTTTCAGTCTGCCCATCTTTCTGTGGATGATATGCTGTACTAAAATTCAATTTTGTTCCCAAAGATTCATGCACAGCTTTCCAAAAATGCGACGTAAACTGCGATCCTCGATCAGATACAATCTTCTTTGGAACTCCATGCAAACATACTATCCTCTCCATATACAACTCTGCCAATTTTGGTCCATGGTAAGTAGTCTTAACTGGTATAAAATGAGCAACTTTAGTTAACTGATCTACTATCACCCAAATAGAATCATAACCTCTCTGAGTATGTGGTAACCCTACTATAAAGTCCATACCAACTTCCTCCCACTTCCATTCAGGAATCTTCATTGGTTGCAACAATCCAGTAGGTCTCTGATGCTCTGCTTTCACCCTCTGACAAGTATCACACAATGCCACATACTCAGCCACATCTCGTTTTAATCCAACCCACCAATATTTCTGTTTAAGATCTAAATACATCTTAGTACTGCCAGGATGAATAGAATAAGCTGACTCATGAGCTTCACGAAGAATTGCCTGTCTAACAGCTTGATCCTCAGGTACACACAGCCTCTTTCCAAACCACAAAATCACATTATCATCCATTCGAAACCCTGGTGACTTACCAATCACTATATCCTCTGCTATCTTCTTTAGTTTCTCATCCTACAACTAACCCTTGTAAATTTCTTGCTCTAAAGTAGGCTCTATCACTAATTCCATTGTATTAGTAACAATTTCCAAATTCAAATATTCAAATTCAGCACATAACTCCCTAGTCATAGACAACGTCCGTATCTCATTGGCATAACTTTTCCTACTAAGAGCATTAGCTACTACATTAGCCTTACCAGGATGATAGTGTATCTCAATATCATAATCCTTAATCAATTCTAACCATCTGCGTTGCCTCAAATTCAGATCTGACTGAGTGAAAATATACTTCAAACTCTTATGATCAGTGTATATATCACTCTTATGTCCAATCAAATAATGTCTCCAAATCTTTAAAGCATGAACTACAGCTGCTAATTCCAAATCATGCGTAGGATAATTCAACTCATGCTTTCTCAACTGCCTAGACTACATCCCAAACCTTGATGAGAAGCATCACAATAAATAGAAAACTTCTTACTCAAATCTGGCAAAACCAATATAGGCGCTGTAGTCAACCTCTTCTTCAATTCTTCAAAACTAGCTTGACATTTATCAGACCACACAAACTTGGCATTCTTCTCTAACAGAGATGTTATAGGTTTAGCAAATTTAGAAAACCCTTCAATGAACCGTCTGTAATATCCAGCCAATCCCAAGAAACTACGAATCTCGCTAGCATCAGTAGGTGGTTTCCAATTCAATACATCCTTTACTTTACCTGGATCCACTGATATCCCTCCATTAGAAACAATATGACCAAGGAAAGAAACTTCCTTCAACCAAAACTCACATTTACTTCGTTTCGCATACAGTTTATGCTCTCTAAGCTTCTGCAATACCAACCTCAAATGTTCAGCATGCTCTTCCTCCGTCTTGAAAAATACCAGTATATCATCAATAAACACTACCACAAACTTATCCAAATATTCCATGAACACCTTATTCATCATGTACATAAAGTATGCAGGTGCATTGGTCAATCCAAACGACATAACAGTATACTCATACAATCCATACCTTGTAGTAAAAGCTGTCTTTGGAATATCAGAGGCACAAATCTTCAACTGATGATAACCATAACATAAATCAATCTTAGAAAACATACAAGCACATCTCAACTGATCAAAAAAATCATCAATCCTGGGCAAAGGGTACTTATTCTTGATAGTTACCTCATTTAGTGACCGATAATCCACACACATCCTCTGACCACCATCTTTCTTATCAACAAAAATAACTGACGCACCCCAAGGTGAAGAACTAGGTTGAATAAAACCTTTATCTTGTAATTCTTTAATTTGTTTCTTAAGTTCTTCTAATTCATCTACTCCCATCCTATATGGTCGTTTGGCTATAGGTGTAGTTTCAGGTAATAATTCAATAAGAAATTTAATGTCTCGGTCAGGTGGCATACCTGGCAATTCATCAGGGAAGACATCCGGAAATTCCTCAATCAATGAATTCTCTTTAATAGCATCTTCAAGCTGATTCACCACAGCGGTTGGCTGCTTCTGCACTGCTACATCCACATTGATTTTATCTCCATTAGGTGCAGTCACAACTACCACTTTCTGCTGACACTGAATCTCTGCCTGATTTTGTTTCATCCAGTCCATACCCAATATCACATCAATACCAGATGTCCTCAACACTATAGGAGTTATCTTAAACTCTACCCCCTTAAAATCATACTAATTGGAAGACAACGATTATTGGTTTGCATAGTACCTCCAGGTGAGTTTACTAAGAGAGGTTCTTTCAAAGCTAGCATGGGTATACTATGCATTTTAACAAAAATGTTGGAAATGAATATATGAGATGCTCCAGAGTCAAAAAGAACAGTTACAGGAGTGGAATGTACATTGAACGTACCAATCATAACTTCCAGTGCATCATGAGCTGTATCAGAAGACACGTGATTCACCCTTCCAGTACCAGATTGCCTCTGGTTGCTCTTTTGGCTCTGAGGAGTCTGCTGGTTCTGCTTCTCAGGACAATGGTAAGACATATGTCCCTCTTTACCACAGACAAAGCATCTAGTAGGCGTACTGGGTGCACTATTCTTCATGGGGGTAGCATTGGGATTTCCAGTGCGAGGAGTCTGTTGCCCAGTCTGCTGATACTGTTGACGCTGTGGATATGATGAATGCTGCTGAGACTGATTACCTTGCCAATTCTGAGACCACCTCTGATTTGAATTGCGATTCCACTGACTAACTGGTCCCTGAAACTTCTGATGAAAACCATGCTGAGAATTAGTGCGCTGACGGTTATTGCTTCCTGAGCTTTATCCTTTCATCTTCCTCTTCCTGTCCATCTCCCTGCGCTCATTATCAAGCACAATAGCTTTGTTCACAATCTCTTGAAAACTGGCATAGTTATTACCCTTCAATTGCAAGCGAAGATCATAATAAATCTCTTTTAAGAAAAGACGCTGCCTATCTGCATCTTCCCACTATGAAGAGATGAAGGATGACATGCAAAAGTATTTTCCTCGATGCCTGCCAGGCAGATTGCAAAGTGCAATGGCTGATCCTCGTACAGAGCGGAATGAACAATTAAAGGAGATGGCCTTGACCATCCAAGCCCTGCATCAGAAGCTGGAAGACAGTCAGCTAGAGTTGGTAGAAGTAAGGCAACACTATGAGGAAGCCCTTGATGAGATTGATGAGTGGAGGAATCGTGCTAGTCTACCCAAGATCAATGAAGTGGAGGACATGTACCGTTCATTCCCACACAAGAGATGCTACCCCGGATGCCGCTGCAGTCACACCGTGTTTAAGAATTAGAAGTTTATGTCCCTTGTGTAATAAAATCGTTAGTAGCGAAGTGAGTAGAGTCAGTTAGTCTTAATGTGTGGCTTGTGAACTTAAAGTGCTTAGTTGCTTTGTGCTTATGCTTATGCTTGAGTTAGATTTTGTAATGAGTGTAATGATCTTGTGGGGATTGTCCACAACTTCATTTAGTTTATGTTTAAGGTATAAGGATTTACGAAATAAATAGTGGGTCATGGTTCTCTGTAGTTACCTCCATCATGTCCTTCGGAGCCACCTGTCCTTATCAATTTATATCTCAGCTTTCGGCAAACTATAAATTATGGAGAAAATTCTGGACAACGGTAGACTTCGATAACTTTCTGTTACCACAAGAATCACCCTGATAGCTGTTTTGGTTTTGGAATTGTGAAAATCACAAGAAGAAGCAGCTGTGCTGTCAGTAACCTGGAACAGTTTGTGTTGTGCCCTGCTTTTGGCCAACTTAGCTGCCAAATTTGGAAACCTGTTCTATAAGAGAGCTGTAGGGAATTTGATAAGCTTTCCAACGGTATAAACTACAACCTCATTGGATTTATGGAACCAGGGTTATAGCCATTTTACTGTGCTGCTGTGTTTCCTGCTCATGAGAAAATTTAGGTTATTTGATCATACCCTTGCACATGAGTTTCTTTGAGATGTCAGAAGGCCTTCATGCTAGTTACTTTATCGAGAAGAAGGAGCAACCTATACTTTGGTGTCCCCTGGTTGATCTTTTCTTAAGGGGGGTAGCCGAGTGAAGAAGTAACAAGATGAAGGTTTCTTACATTCAAGTACTCCACCTGAAAGAATTAGTTATCCCTATGGTTGAGAAGTTACCATCATGTGACTGGTATTCTTTGGTCAGAATTGTTAATTCGTTGGACCATCTATGATGAGTTAAGTGTAAAGAAGAATCTTGCCTATACCAAGTACCCTGACAAAGTTTTGGAAATAGATGAGTAAGTTATTTGGAGTAAGGTTGTAACAACAGGCAAAGCAACGTGGAATGGTAAATTGGAGAATCAAACTACTCGAGAAAGTGGAAAAGATTCAAATGCGGAGCATCTACATCTCTTTGATCACCACCATCTGAATCTCGAGGACGAGATTCCTCTTAAGGGGGGTAGAATTGTAGCACCCTAAAATTTGCATTTATCCAAAATAGTTAAAATGATTTATATAAGCATTTTTGTGAGCATTTTTACCTAGATAATAATAATTTTTATGAAAAATTTAAAACAAATATAAGGATAGAAACATGTTCATGCATCCATGCCACTACATTGTATTTTTGTGATGACTGGATTTGATTCAAATGCAAAAAGGTTTCAAAAACCTTTTGAAAATGAATTTGGAAAATCTTTACAGAAAAAGAAAAGAGAAAACCTCATTCTCTCCCTCCTTTCCTCCTTCCGGCCCAAGCAGCCCAGTCGGCCTGCTGCCGTTTTCCCTCCCGCCGGCCCGCGCGCGCGCCCTCTCCTTCCCCCTCCCTCCTGGGCCGGCCCAACTTGGCTGCAACCGCTGCCGCGCCTCCTTCCCCTGTGCCGCTGACAGCCGGGTCCACCTGTCGGTGCCTTCTTCTTCCCCAACTCCCTCTCCCGCTCACGGTTGCTCGGTCATGGGCAACCGACCCGCCCGCGCCCACGCTCCATCGTGGGAGCGTTCTCCCCGCGCCCAGCCTTCAAAAGGGAGCCGGACCCCTCCACCGCCTCCCCTTGCTGCCCTCCCCACTCCATTTCCACTCGCGGAACCGCACCACCGCACGGCAGCGATTCACCGGAGGAGTCGTCCACCCCACCGTGTCGGCCATCGTCCCCGAGCCGCCTCCGCCCCGTGTTTTTCGCACGGTGAGCTTCGCCTCTCTCTCCTCTTTCTCCCCGTCCATCTCCCGTGATGATTGGTAGCCTCTAGGGCCTTAGCCAATTGCGCCGACGAGCTCCCCTCGCTGCCGGCCATGGTGACCCCGCGCGGGACGTCCTTCGCCCGCGAGATGTGCCCCGCCGAGTTCGCCTCTGTCTCCCCTTCACTCCCATGCCAGCGGATTTGGAAACCATGCACCGTAGAACTCGATTGGGAAACTCCGGTGAGCCCTCCGTCGCGGCAATGGCGGCGCCGCCGCGTCCTTCCTTCCCTCCGGCGGCTACGCCCTTCTTCCCCTCCTCCATCTAATTCCCACCGTCCATCTCAAGATCAACGGCCAGAAATGGCCAATACCCCTTCGAGGGAATTTTTGCTTAAGAGCCCCTCGGTTTCCGGCATATCTTACCCGCCGTCCTTGGCGTATTCCCAAAATACGCGTTCTCATTTTGAAAACGTAGTTTCTTCGGTTTAAATGAAAAATACGTTTTCAGTTTAATTACAGATTTGCCACTGCAGTAAAACGCTTATAAAATCGTCGTTTTAGCTCCGATTCGACCCGTTCAACTTGCGTTAGGTTCATAATTTCATAACCTACGCGTTAATGCCACTGTTAATTAGGTTTGCAACATTTAAAATTCTTGATTAGCTTAAGTTAATTAACTCGTTATAGGAATCTTGTTTACTTCGTAACTTTCGTGTTTTAGCTCTGATTTTCGTGATCTTTGTGTTGATCTGATCGTAGCAAGACGTAGAATATTTTTCATAAACATTTTATCTTGTTTTTATACTACTGCTGTACTGTTCTAATTATAGATTTGTTGCTATGTATGAATGCTCCTGAAATGTGTATGTTGCCGTGTTGGTCGAGTTCAGACGGTGAGGAGTACATTGGGAACCAGGAGAACTTCGAAGACCAGCAGGATCAGTAGAAGTGTGCTAACTAAGGCAAGTATAGAATGGGCCTACCTTGATTCCTATTCATTACATAATCTACTCATTATGCATGTGTCTAATATTGCTCGACTATAAGGACATCCTAGCCATTGATGACCTATACCTTGATGCCTATGGGTTTTATTGCATATGGGTAGAATGCTAGTGCTCTATTCAAACATGGTCAATACTAGGATTAATGGAACAAACGGATAAACATGATGGTAATAATTGAACTATAGGGTGAAGGTGCAAATGATGTTGATCATGTTGCCCTAAACCCTCCATAAGGACTTATCTGTAGGGCAAAAGCTAGGACATACAGTGCAACCGTGAGAGTTATATGGCTCTGACTTTAGCTCAGTAATAGGATCTTCTCTAGCTTGTTAGAGGTTACCCGAAAGGGCGCAAGAGGGGCTTGCCACGTTGGGTATAAAACCGCCTCTGTTCTGATGTGTATAGCCTGCGGGAATTGTGCCATCGAAAGGGGGGTTCTCTATATCTGCCTGCCGAGGAAACCTCGCGGCCCTAACTTGTTAGACGAGACCTATGGAAGGCTTCATAGTGTACCCTGCCCGCTCACCTTGGAAGTGATATGGGAGTAATTAACCCGGGCATATGGGCAACACGACTCACGGGTAAAGATGCACAACCTCTGCAGAGTGTTAAAACTGTTATAACAGCCGTGCTCACAGTCACGAGCGGCCCGGAAAACTCACAGAATAAATGGTTACTTGTGAAGTTGTTGTTCATGGTGAACTATGAAGGTATTATGATGATGATGACGATGATGATGATATAATGTTGATCAATGACTCTATTTAATTCTAGTATATGATCAAGTGGGTTAATTTGGGAGCTTAAGCATAATTTGACATTGATCAATAACAAAATGTTGACTTACTAAAATGCTAAATGCAGTAAACCATGTTTGCCTTTTGAGCCTCATGAATCCCCATGCTATGCTTGTGGAGTACGAAATGTACTCATGCTTGTTTATTTTTCAATACTTTGGAAAAATCCCGGATGGGTACCAGATTGTCAGAGATTGGAGCAGTTAGGCTTGTGATCAACCAGTCAGTTGTCCCCGTGGAGTGGAGTTTTCACCTGAAGACCGGAGTTGTCTTTCCGTTGTTTGCTTTATAAGGTTATATCTTTTATAATAAGTACGTTATATATGGAGCATTGTCATTTGATATTACCTTTATTTGTTGCTATATGTGAGATTTGACTTCCTAGGCTCACATATAGTGTGTATCTGGTTTTGTTCTTAAAACCGGGTGTTACAAAGGTAAACATATCACCTCCGGGGGGAGGCAAATTTTAACCAATTCGTGTCTTAGCAGCATACCTATCTATTGCATGGGCTTCTACTGGTTGAATGATGGGGTTCATAAGAAGATGGATACTGTGAGAGCTAACTTTTTATGGCAGGGAGCTGATAACAAGTTTAGGTACCACATGGCCAATTGGGAGATGGTTAGTAGGCCCAAAGACCAAGGAGGTCTAGGCATCATCAACACTAGGGTTATGAATGATTGTTTGATAGTTAAATGGATTTGGAGAATACATCTAGAACCTGATGAATTATGGTTTAAGTTGATTAAAGCCAAATATTTGAATGGATGCAACTTTTTCTCTGCTCCTAGCAAAGGAAGTTCTCAATTTTGGAAAGGGCTCCACAAAGTCAAACATTTATTCAAATGGGGTGCTATGTTCAAGGTTAGAAATGGTTTGAATTGCAGATTTTGGCAAGACTATTGGCTGCTAAATGTGCCTTTGAAGGTAGCTTATGACGATTTGTTCAAACTGGTTAGGGATCCTGAGAGTGTGGTGGCTGATCACTGGATGGAGGAGGAGTGGACAATTGAGTTTAAAAGGTCCATATCTGTTAGGGAATTTGACAGGTGGGTCGAGCTCAAGGGAGAGCTTGGCAATGTCATTATGGATGGGGAGACTCCTAACTGTATCGTTTGGGGTTTGGAAAAGAAAGGGTACTTCTCTACTAAATCTTTATACAATTTCATTACTGATGGTGGGGTTGCTAGCAGGGTTGCAGGCTACCTGTGGAAATGTAGAATTCCTTTAAAGATAAAAAATTTTTCTTTGGCAAGTGTTCAATAACAAGCTACAGTGTTCTAAAAGTCTTAAAAAGAGAGGCTGGAAAGGATGTGAGAAATGTTGTGTCTGTGGGATATCTGAATCAGTTAATCATATTTTCTTTGACTGTCCAATTGCTAGGATGATATGGGGTTTCTTCAGAGATATCTTTAAATGGCATGATTGTCCTACATCTATGGAGAGTTTGTCTGAAATGTGGATCTAGGGCAAGGGGCCTTTAGCCACTAGCTTAACCCTTTTCATCTTTGCAGGTTTCACTTGGGCTATTTGGAACAATAGAAACAAGATGGCTATTGAGCACAAGTTTCCAAAGTCACCATCTGACATCATCTATATTGCATTATCCTTCATGCAGAAGTGGAGTTTGCTACTCAAGGAAGATGATCGCCAGCGCATTTTGCAAGTAAAGGATGAAATCATTTGCTGGATGAAGAGTTTCGAGCCTAGCCTTCTGATGACCACGAATATCGGCGAGATTTAGTTTCATATACTAGGCTGTTGCTTTTGTTGCTTTTGGTTTCCTAAGAAACTGGCTTCCCCAGTATTGTATCGACTTTGCTTTCTTAAAAGCTGAGGTAAAACTCTTGTTAAAAAAAGGTCTATGTTACATGACAAAGATAAACCAAGAGGACGATATGATGCACACGCATGGATGCACTAGGCGCCATCTAATTTCCATGTGGCCCTAACAATCTACTAGATGGTAGTGACTTCTTTTTTTTTGGTGGTGCAACAGTGATGTTTTCCGTCGCATAACAAATTATTCGTCAAGTTTAAAAGAATATATTACTTGAATATACAGCACGAAAGGTTTGAGTAAAAAGTTAGTGCGGGCACACCTGATTTATCATGTCTAAATTTATATATACTCCGTGCAATTTATTAATTTAAGGCTAGGAGCTATACTGACACCTATTTATATCTCTTATATATAAAGCTAATCTCCTACAACTAAAAAGAACAAAAGATGGACATTTTTTTCGTGCGACAATTGCTTCGTCCGTCTGCCGCTCCTCCTCGTGCGATCCCCGCACCGTGCGACGTCGTGCGCTGCCAGGTGGGACCGGCACGGCGTCCCGCGCGGCTGCTCCCTCCACCAATCACGCCCTTTTCTCTCCCGTACCCCTCCCTCCACCAATCATGCTCTTCCTATCCCGCACCCTACTACCTGCCCCCACACGGCCGCACGCCGCTCCCTGGCCACCGTTGAAACGCCGCTACGACCCGCTGCCGGGGAAGGGAGTAGATCCGGTCGCGCGCCGCTGGTGAAGCCCGCCGTTCGGGAAGGAAAGGCCGGCGGTCTCTCGCCCCATCTGCCTTCTCCTTGCCCAACTCGGCCTCATCCGTCGCCCACCTTCGCCTGCTATTGCCTCTGTTGACGTTCGTCGCAGCCTTTTCTTCTCCGTATCACCACGCCTGCTCTCCCTCGTGGCGACGATTGGGCGGCCGCACTACGCCTGGTGCCCAGGTCTTCGTTAGGCCCTTGCCGGATCTTAACCTGGCACTTTTCCGGCGAGGAGAACCAGCAGGTGTGCCAACCCCTTCTCTTCCCTTGGTGTTGTGCGAAATGGAACACCCAACCCCTGAAACTAATTGGCTATTTGTCTTCAGATGTGATCTAATTACATGATCCAACATGTATTTATGTTTTCCGATTGATGAGTTTGCTTGTACGGTGAGTGCCTCCAATCTTACGGCGGAGCAGGCAACTTCTATGCACCATGCACGAGACGTGTTCGTTCATATGCCTCAGTGGCTTATCCTTGTCCTTTGATCTTTGCCTGGATGCCTCAATGGCTTATCCTTGCCCTTTGATCTTTTCCATGATCCCCCCGTGTAAATTTCAGTCTCAGCATGCTGCCTAAGGTCTTGCAGTCATGTGATGTGGAAATTATCATGGTCCAATCATAATGCTGGTCCTTTTGAGTGACCGGATTGCCTTAATGGAAATTGTACAACTTGACATGGATTATGGGCGAGTACGGACAACAGATAACATATGGAAATGGGTGCAGGATGAGTTTGATACAACATGTCCGTGCTATTTGTTATGGAGCAATATTGTACTCTGCTGGGACTTAAACTCTGTATTATGTTAGATTAGTTTAAAGGGATTGCCTCTAGAAAGGTGAGGAAATAATGTAAGGTCAATGGACAGTAGTGTGCTAGGCATATTATTTAACCAGAACAGAAACAGTTTAGTCTTGCAGTACATTATGCTGTCCAGTCCAACACTCATATCGTGTGTTTAATAGACAAGGCTTATGTTGCAAAACACTAAGGAAAAATAGGCGACTAGGTCATCTCTAAAATTGCCATCCTTGTCCCCCCATTATTGGTCATATGTCTCCTAATAATTAGTTCACATTTCGATAGTTGTTTAATTAAAAGATTTGCTATCTGAGAATATAAACAGTTCGCTCCAGTTTTATCAAAGTAGGCAGACTGCAGTCGACATTTATTATTTTGTCTTCTGCTATCTGCAGTTTACATCCAAGTGTTCCTCAGATGCATATAATTATGACTTAGTTATTCTGAACCTTCTCCTGTGAAATAATTTCTCACCATTCTGATCATGCCGTCCATGGTTAGTTTTTTCCTGAAATCATTTTCGTCATGTTGTTTTTTTTACTGTAAGTGTTAACATTAAGGTCATAAAAATTTCTAAATGATATACTGTTAGCTTGAACAAAATTGCTTTGATGTTTTCTTTAAGTTCAAGGATGAAATATGAAAATCCCATTGTGTTTGTGGTTATATCTTCTTACTTCATTTTCTCTGTTAATGTAGATTCACCATGACTTTCTTGTTTCAGGCGCCAACGCCGTACATTCTCTTGTCCCCGCACGCCTTCATAAACATCGTACACCCGGAGGCCTCGCGCCGCGCCGCCAGGTCCGGCCTCCTCAGGTCTTCGTTGCACCCTTCACCATCACCGACCTGGCACTTTGCCGGCGAGGAGAACCACCAGATGTGGCAATCCCTTCTCTTCCCTTCGTGGTGTGCAAAATGAAGCAGCCAAACCCTGAAACTGGTTGGCTATTTGTCTTCGGATCTAATCTAATTAACTGAATGTGTGTGTGACCTTCTCACTGAATGTGTTAGCTCAATTGGCAGCAGCAGAATATGGAAGGCTTAATCGAGAGATGACAAATCACATGGAGCAACTAGAGGTTTAGTTTTATCCTTGATATTGATCAGGTAATAATTATTTTGGTCCATAGGGTCATGAGCCAATAGGCAAGATTTGTACAGGTAATAAGTATTTCAAAATGTCTTCTCTGTATATTACTGATATTATTGACATTCACAAATATTTACACGGTGTTCCGTAGAGTGAACATTGTATCTATTTACCCAATCATAGCTCAATTATTGAGCACCAACCCCTCTTTTGCATTGTTACATATTTCTTGCTTGATAAATGCCATCGTAGCAAGTTAGTTTACAATATGATTGGGTACTGCGAACACGCAGTCAGATGATGCTACCATATAATTACTTATGCACTCCTTTTTTATTTGCATGTGAGATTGTTGATATGATTTTTTATAATATCAGAACACTTAATTCCTTAAGTATTTGTAGCTGATCAGCGACCTGTTCGTCCAGGATAGCAGCAGTGGTGGTGCAGCAGCAAGAGGATTGGTACCAGAAGGTCGGAGTACGTTGTTGTGAAGGTCTTGTTGCTGGAGCAGCTGCACGGGAGGCAGTGCAAGGGTCCTAGACGTCTTGTTCTTCGATTCTTGCAGGTTGATATCGTGCCCAGTAGTTAATCTAAGCACGGAGTGTTCTAATTTATCACTTGTCTCAATATATTTCTATTTGCTTGTACCGAGTCCTTTTTGTGTCGAGATCCTTCTTGGTTCTATTGTTATTTATAGATTCAAATCAATTAAGTAGTTGTAGTTTGCTTTCAACTATTATTTAAATCAATTAACTACCAGTCACATGTTAGCTAAAATGTATGGTTTTAAAATAGACATTTACATGCAAGAAACAAATATTGTTCCCTGTTTCACCATACTACTGTCGATTGAGAGGACAGCGGAAGCCGGACGAGCGAGCGAACAACTAGATGGAGGCGCTGCTGCGGAAGGTGCAGCAGCGGGTGAGGAAGGCGCGGGAGGAGATGGAACAGTGGGATGATCTCAACACTCGGCTCCTCTCCCAATTCTCCAACGCTGCCGCGGTCATCTCTCGCCTTCAGGTACCTTCTTGGATCTTCCTCTCGTGCAGTCCCAAGACTTGTGACAACCAGTTTGGCAGCCCAAGGTTTCACAATCATAATAATGCAGTTTGAGACTGTTCATTCGTAAATTGTTGTACCTTTCTGAGGTTGCAACGGTAAATTTTAGGCCTTCATAAAATTCGTAGTGGTTCCGTTAGCTATTGGTGGTCTGCAGTTTAGCTCTTGGCATAAGACAGCGATCTGTGGAAAATGTATTACTTGCCGTGGCATGCAGTTGTGTTGTACTGTTGTCATTTTAGCTTCTCATGAACTGTTAGATGAACCAAATGTTGTCATTTTAGCTTCTCATGAACTATTAGACGAACCAAAATTTGATTGCTCGTGTCATTTAATAAAGGCCCTTGGAGAGGACAAGAATTATGACCCCTTGCATGGTGTGCCCAACATCAGAGAGGACCTCATTGGGAACCAGATGGAAGTTCTGGAGTTCATTTTCGTTAAAATCAGGGAGACACTGTAAGCTACTTTGCTTTTTACATTTGTAGTTTCCTTCAATTTTGGTCTGAACAAATAAAAGGAAAATTCTATTTCAAGTTGGTCTGACAACAATGGTGCCAATTATTCGGGGAGAAGTTCAACGGCGTTGTGAAAGCTTTAAATAAGGCTCTGTGTGATACCAAGCAGATGGTGAGAAGCGGGTCGGCACTTACTGCAAAACAGATGCATTTACATGTGGGAATTTTGCCATCGATTGCAGAATGCTTGAATGGATTTCAAACGTTATGCGAGATGCACCATGCTGAGTAAGAACCTGCTTAGGCCCCTTCCAATTGACCAAGTTAATCATTTAATGCTTGCATTTGGTCTTGATATAACTATGATGTTGTTATGTTGGTGCATGTTGAGTTGTGTTTCTGTGTAATCATTTTGCTAGACCTAACTTATGATCCAATCCAAGCATGGAAATAGCTATGACTAAGAAGTTCAGTTCATGTTGATTTAAAATATTCTCAGTTGATAATAGAGATGAATCCAACTTCTAACTGTTGTATGCTAATCATCCAATTCAGACATTATTTATATTCTTCCATTGTCCTGATATTTTAAGACGTCACAGACACATGTCCTGGCACTACTCTCACAGGAGTCACAGCACATGTACTTCAGTGCATGTAATCTTATTTCTCCTGCAGTACAATATGTCCCCTTTTTATTTTGCTGTGAACTTATCATGGTTGCCATTTGACAGGTTTACACTAAAATCATCAGTTTTCTCCTTGCTGACACGGAAGAGCAGGTAAGTTCAATGGCTCTGCCATTCAACTTTTGCTAATCACTTATGGATTTGTCCTCTCTGGAATTCATTCTCTATCGATTTTCTTGTAGATGATAGCGATGCTTTATTCTTAATTAACTAGAGCAATCATGATGATATTTTCATTTGCAGTTCCAGTGACATTGCTGTACTAGTTCAACTCTTAGTAGACCAGCCAAACATTCCAAGAGATGAAGGTGCAGAATGAAGAAAAAATAATAAAAATAGCTTCTCTGGTTATAGTTTCAATTATGCCATTTTTCATTTGTCTAATTACATAATTGACTGTTACACTCTGCTTTCTTTATTTTTGCAGTCCAATCCATATTCGACATTATATTTGCAGATGAAATTTGTTGACCAGCTCATATTTGATGGTTAACTTCGGTTCTTCCTTGACAGCACCGCGAGACATGCACTTCTGTCGACCGGCAAAGGCTGCTCCGCGCGCGCGGCTGCCGTCATCATTCAACACCCTCGGCTACAAGATTCACTTTTACTATCCAAAACACAATGTGTTTAAACTTCCATTCCAACACTGATGAGTTCTATTGCAAACTTGCTTCTCACAATATGCACCGCCCCTTTTTAATTAACACATCCAGCGAAAACTATACAGTGTGTTTAAATGTTGATGGAAAGTTGCCCGATCCCTAAACTACCAATTGCAAAGTTGCCTCATCCAGATATATTCTCCGTGTGCACTTGTCGAAATTCGATAGCCCCTTAACTTTCACGAAGAATATTGTATTTAAGGAGGCTCTAACGCCATAGGTGAGGTAATAGAACATTACTAACACATACAATGCATTTTTTCATTCAATTTATATTGCACAAATAATATCTCACTAAGGTCATATTTGTTGATGTTCTTAGGCATTTTTAAATGGTTTATCAGACTCTACACGGAGATGTTGTATACATACTTGTGGGATGGCATAATGAAAATTGAACATGTGTTATATTATTATGACTGTGCTAATTTCACAAACTTTGTTTTTTTATTAAATGTCACTTTAACGTTGGTGATTAATTTTTATAGTCTTATTATCTAATCGTGCGATCTATTTGTTTTAAATATAAAATATTAGCTATCCCGTAGCAACGCACGGGCACGCTACCTAGTCCTTACTACGATTTCTATCTTAACATATGTAAGCCATCTTTGGACCTACCATTAACTATCCACATCACAAATTGAGTGAAAAAGCTTTCACATGTACCTCGAGCATGCAAAAACTGAATTTTTGACTTCGGAAATTAACTATTCACGTGAGATATATGAATACTACCTTACAAGGTTTGCATTCAGAGAATAGTTTCCCAAGTCAAGACTAGATTAAATGAAAAGGCTTGCTTTTTGATGTGGCTAATAAGCTGAACCTTGCAAAAGCAAAAGCGTGTATAGCTAGGACGTCAGCTTAATTGTACTTACACATCTCTCACAGTGAACCCTGCATACTGTTGAGTGCTAGTGCACCCACGGCAACAAAAGATTTTGATGCAGTGCACAGGTCACATTAGTTCTCTTTGACCTGCCGATCCAGATACGTGATAGTGGTTTATGCGTAGTCGAAGCACTTTGGACTTAGTCATTTCGATTTTTGAAAGAAAATGGAGATATTTTTTATTGAAGGTAAAATAAAAAAAGAAAAAAAAGTTATTAGTCATTGAAGAAGGAAAAAGAAAAAAAGAAGGGGAAAGGAAAAAACTCACACCTATCGTTGTTGTTGTTGTTATTGTGAAGAAGGAGGAGGAGCAGGAGCAGGAGGATATGCATGCTTGCATGGTAGCAACTCAATCAAAGAAACTAAAATTGCACTAGTCCTAAGTAATTCCATTTACTAGTACATGCAGCATAGCTTCCTCCGGCGGTGCATTTTTATAAGACGATGTTTAATATGACACGATCTATATACTTTGACCATTTATTTATTCTATTTTATATTTTTTATGACTATAAACTTATATGATATAATTATTGGATAATATATTTGGCTACAAATCTAGTCATATCAAGTTTTTACTACGAACAGTTAATATATGCCCGCATCTTATATAGATATAAATTGGACTACATTACGTAGCTGACAATATCACTAAAGAAATCACTACTAGAGCAGAGCACATGGGTTGGTTGGTTTTTGGGTGGGCGCGCAACTAGCTAGGGACGGGACGAAATGATGGAAAACCCAAATATGAAAATGTATGCAGAGATTGCTAGAAATCGCTGTGACGGCGACGCACAACCTCAGCTGAGGCAAGTACAAGATGCAAGCTGGTCCGCTCCGCCGAAGATTGATTTCAAAAAGAAAAGTCAGACTAAGCTTATGGGAGATGCACAAAAGGCCTATAGAGGATCTCTGAATGAGGATGATAGCGAAAAAGTATACATTCCTAAAAATATAGAGAAATCTGATTCAGACAGTGACTCTTTTGGACAGAGGTTGAGGACTCTTACTGGTTCTGGAGCTGGTACAGAGCAAGGGGAAACATCTAAGAGAATCTGGTTCATGAAGGAGGTAACTGATAATGCAAATATCAAGGAAATGGCTTCATATGACAAATCCATGGATCTTGTCACTGCCAATAAGGATTCTACAGAAGCAATACCTAGTGATTCTAAAGCTAATCCAACTTTGTCACCTGAAGTTTTCATAACAGATGACAATATTGTGAACACCCAAGAAAGTGTTATTGTTGAGGATGTGATGATGAAATCTGCTACTAACAATGTGGGAAATGCTGAGGAGGATTTGAACAAGCAAGTGTCTAAGCCTGTGCAACATACTGAAGAGAAAGACCAACAAGTGACAGAGAGAAGGAGAAGTGAGAGGCTGAAAAAAGACACCAACCAAAGCACTAAGGAGAAGACTGAGAAGATGGCACAGAAAAGAAACCTGGAATGTAACCCAATAAAATCCAATTCCTTTTCTGTTCTACCCATTGAGGACATTGTACATATATCTACAAATATGGGCATTGCTGTTAGTGATAATACTTTTGATACATTTGATCTTATTAAAGACTTAGAAAAAGCAAGTGATGATTTATATTTGAAACAATGTGAACAAAAACAGGCCTCTCAAACTGAAACAATTGAGAGTGCAACTGATGGTGACGCTGGGCCTCAATTAGAATGGATACATGAGGAACATTCTGATCCAGAGGACTTCATTTTAATTGAGTACAGGAAGAAGAGAAAGGAGAAAAAGAAGAATGTTAAATTTTCTCCCATGAGTAAACATAAGATGCAGGACCAGGAAGATCCTGGCCTGCCCAAGAAAAGAGGGAGGCCTCGTAAAGCCTCTCCATCTAAAAGCATTCAAATTAAGGAAAAAAAAGATGACGACAACACAAGGGCTCATATGGAATTGTAGAGGCCTTAGGAAAAAAAAAAGGGGTAGCTACATTTATGAAAAATCTCATGTCTCAGTATCCTTTTCACTTCATTGGTTTACATGAGACTATGATAGAAAACTGTGATAATAAAAATTCTTAAGCGCTTTGATAGTAACCAGGACTACCTGTGGATGAACAATACAGCTAAAGGTAGGTTAGGAGGGATCTTAGTGGGTATAAGAATGGAGTTTTATGACGTTGGTTCATTTCGTCAGGGTGATTTTATGTTACAAATGAATCTTTGGGATAAGGTTAATAAAATCAAATGGAATTTATTAGTGGTTTATGGAGCTGCTCAGGAGGAAAATAAGCTTGATTTTTTAACAGAATTGTCAGCTTTTTTAACTAGAAATAAAGACCCATCCTAATTAGAGGTGATTTCAATATCATAAGGTTTGCTAATGAAAAAAACAAAAAGGGTGGTGCACAGAGATTCTCTTGCATGTTCAATACCCTGATTGACTTTCATGAGTTAAGAAAAATCAATATGTCTGGAGGTAGTTACACTTGGTCTAATAATCAAGAGAATCCAACTCTGGAAAAGCTTGATAGAATTCTCATGAATAAGAAGTGGGAAAACTTCTTTCCAAATGTAATGGTCAAGAAGTCTCTGATCATAATCCTTTAATAATCTCTTGTGGACTTGGTCAAGTGGCCAAAAAACTCCAATTCAAATTTGAGCTGAGTTGGCTTAGCAATCCAAATTTTTACCCAATTATCAAAAAGATATGGGACAAACCTTGTAATACCAAAATGGTATTAGATAAAATACAACAAAAGCTGAAGACACTGAAACAGTACTTCAAAGGTTGGGGATTTAATCTCCAAGGAGAATTAAGAAAAAAAAAGAGCTATTATTTCTGAAGAGCTTAGTAATCTGGAAAATATTGAGGAAATAGATGGTCTTAATGCTAAACAGATGCATAGGAAGATGCAATTAATTACAGAATCACTGGCTTTATTGGATCAGGAAGAAACATACTGGCACAACAGATGCCATGAGCAGTGGCTACTTAAAGGTGATAATAACACAAGTTACTTTCATAGAATAGCTAATGGAAGGAAGGGAAAAAGCATTATTATCTCATTAGAAAATGAAGGAATGGTAATTGAAGGAAATGATAACTTGTTAAGACATGCTACAGAATACTACTCTAGTCTTTTTGGATCAGGTGAGACACATGACATTCATATTGATCAGAACCTTTGGGATGAACTGAAAAAGGTGTCTGATCATGATAATAAAGATCTGTGCAAACCTTTCTCTAAGTCTGAGATTAAGAATGCATTGGATCAAACAGCAAAAAAAAACAAGGCAGCTGGTCCTAACAAAATTCCAATTGAATTCTATCAAGTATGTTGGGAAATTGTTAAGCATGATATTATACAACTTTTTGCTGACTTTCATTATGAAAATGTAAATATCAGCAGAATGAATTATGGAATCATTACTCTTTTACCAAAGGTTTCTGATGCAACTAAAATACAACATTTTAGGCCTATCTGTCTAGTGAACTGTTTATACAGATTGATCACCAGGACTTTGACTCTTAGATTTGAGCATATAGCTGATAGACTAATTCATACAAATTAGACAACTTTTATGAAGGGCAGGAACATAATGAACGGTATTATGATTTTACGTGAAATCTTACATGAGATTAAAAGGAAGAAACAAGTTGGGGTTATTTTAAAATTAGATTTTGAAAAGGCTTATGATAAGGTGAGTTGGAGTTTTTTATTTGAATGTCTTGCTGCTAGAGGGCTATGTCCTCAATAGTGTAGATGGTTAAAACAAGTGGTGACTAGGGGGCTGGGGGACTGTAAGTGTTAAATTGAATGATATGATTGGGCCATATATAAAGAGTTTCAAAGGTGTTCAACAAGGGGATCCTTTATCTCTAATTTTATTCAATTTCGTGGCTGATGGCTTAACAAGGATGATTCTAAAAGCACAATCTAATAAGTTGTTTTGTGGGCTTATTAGTCGCATCATTGATAAGGGAGTGGCTGTTTTACAATATGCTGATGATACCATCATATGCCTTGATCACAGCATTGAAGGTGCTAGAAACTTAAAGTTATTACTATACATGTATGAACTAATGGCAGGCCTTAAGATAAATTTTCATAAGAATGAGATAATGGTGATAAATGATGAAGAAAATTAGACCACATTCTATGCTGAGATGTTTAACTGTTAGATTGGTAGCTTTCCAATCAAGTACTTGGGGGTTCCAATCAACCCCAGTAGATTACACATCATTGATTTTTTGCCTCTGGAAGAGAAAAGTAAGAAAAGGTTGGCTGTCTGGAAAGGGGTTCAATGTCCATTGAAGGGAGATCCACCCTTATTAAATTAAGTCTTAATAATGCTCCCATATATCAAATGTCTATCTATATGTTGCCAAAATATATTGTAAATAACCTTGATAAAGTTAGAAAGACTTTTTTCTGGCAAGGGGGAGGAACCAAAAGGAAATATCATTTGATGAGATGGCCCAAGATTTGTAAACATAAGGGAAAAAAAGGTGGTTTGGGGGATAAAAGATATTAAACTGTTGAATATTAGCCTTCTTTGTAAATGGTGGTGGAAACTTGAAAATGAACAAGGACTTTGGCAAGAGATTGTAAGACACAAGTATATCAAAACTAAATCTGTCTGTACTGTGAAACACAGGCAGATAGATTCACTTATATGGTCTGATTTGTTGAAGATTCAGGAAGTCTACTTGCAAGGAAGGAAAATTACAGTAAAAAATGGAAAGAAAACCCTTTTTTTGGAAAGATATCTGGTTGTATGATCAACCCTTATCCCTCATGTTCCCTAATCTATTTGCCATGTGTCAACAACAATACTTAACTGTATTTCAGTTTAAGTCTAATCCTCACTTGATTACCTTTACAAGATGGTTAGTTGACATATGGAAGGAAAGTTGGGACAATATCCTTGTGGATGCCTCTCAGGTGCAACTCTGTGAGGGTGACAACATTATTACTTGGAAATTTGGTGGGCATGGGCGTTTCACTATGAAATCAGTGTATAATGCCCTGACTAGCAATGATTCTGGACCTTACCATAAGAAGGTGTGGAAGTGTAAAATTCCGGCAAAGATCAAAATTTTCTTATGGCTAGTAATGAATAATGCCATCCTAACTAAGGATAATATGATAAAACGAAATTGGCAGGGTGACCCATCTTGTTATTTTTGTGACCAAGCTGAAACAGTCAATCATTTGTTGTTTCAATGCAGTGTTGCTAAAGCCGTCTGGGCTATCATTGCTGTAAGCTTAGGTGCTAATAATTTCCTAGATATCTAGAACAAGCCTGGGTTTGGTGTGACAAATGGCTACCGCAGGGCCAAAACTTTCATACTCTTGGCATTGCTGCAGTATGTTGGGCTATCTAGAAGACTAGAAACAAAACTTGTTTTGAGGGCAAAGCTTTACATGATCCTGCTTCTATTGTATGTTATGCATGTGCTCTAATGGGTTACTGGGCAGGCCTTTACCCAGATGTTGACAAGGAAGCTTTGGAAGCCGGCATCAACACCATGCTACAGATTGCCTTGAAGTTGGCGAAAAAGATGAAGAAGACCAGTCATGCACAGCTGCTGGAGGACAACAACGAAAGCAGGGATGGTGTTTGAAGCTGGAGAAAGAGGGATCGATCAAAGCAAGTTTCGAAGTCTGCATCAAAAAAAGAGAGAAGACAGTGTCTCCATTTGGCGCATATCTGACCTTTTGGTTCTGTTAAAAACCTGTGATGTTACTTCTGGTTTCATCTAACTCTGTTTTTGGTGATCGGATGATGCCTGGGATGGATGTATTAGTTGTGAGGTTGTAGTTGCTCTTAGACTCTGCTTTTCTCTTTCGATCTTTCTGGAAACTCTTTCTCATTTTGTATTTCTGTTAAATCGTTTTAATGGAAATGGGGGATCCCTCCGATTCAAAAAAAAATCTAATATGTATTGGAATCGGACTCTACGTATCATCTTTAGACGCCATGTATTCAAACTTCTATGAGCACCAATCATATAAGTCCAGACACAAAAAAAACTCTTCATTACTCAGTAGTTGGGGGATGATGCACAAAAAAAATGGTCAGAAATTTTGTCTCTTTATTATTAGGTATAGATATACGACTCCATGAAAGGTACTTTGAGGAGGAATCATCGGATGGATCAAACAATTCCGAGCCTCCATGAAAATTGGTCTCAGATAAATGGGCTCCAATTGGCCCAGCATGGTGGTTGATGAACCGAACCCGGAACCCATACTTGCCGTCCCTAGTGGCACGGTCTCGGGTAGAGGGGCCTCCAATTAGCTGTGCTCCCATCTCTGCAGTGGCACGGCCTGCATGACCGCAATAGTCAGTATTCCAAAGTATTTCTATACATTGCTACGATTTGCTCTGAATCACTACCTTGTTTGAAATGCCCCAACCAGAAACTGAGGAGAAAAGAAATACTGACAGAGCATGTATATACTATGTATATACCAGGTTGTATCATCAGTGAGAAAATCACTTGTGACACTAGTGGCTTATTAGATGATGAAATTCAGAGCAGCACTGAAAGCCTGAAATCAGACTGCATGCCGGACGTTTGCTGTTCATAACAAATCTTACATATGATGCTGATGCCCTTTTCCTGGTCAAAGTTAAGCATGACGAATACACAAATTAATGACAAGTCATGCATGCATGGCAGGCTGGCAGCTGATGGATATATATATTGTTTAGATGCCTTCAAAATTCTAAATTTTTACTTTTCGTCCCATCACATCGAATTTTTAGACACATATATGGAGCATTAAATATAAATAAAAAATAACTAATTGCACAATTTAGTTGTAAATTACGAGATGAATCTTTTGAGCCAAATTAGTTCATGATTGAACACTAATTGTCAAATACAAATGAAAGTACTACAGTAGCCAAATTCTAAAAGTTTTTGCATCTAAACAAGGCTCAGCTTACTGATTGCTTTGCCTGTGCCTACCTATAATCTGCCTGTCTAGCTCATCTGTTCCATATTGTTCCCTCAACTAACTGTAGATTGGATCCATCTTCTTGCAAGCTATATATAGGTAAGGGCGTAAGGCAACACTACTCTACTGGCTACTGGAGCTAACACCTTTTCAAAAAAGAAAAAGAAAAACCACTAGAGCTAACAGTAACCTCCCTATAATCTACTCTTATAATCTTAGCTAACCCATGCGTGCGTGTGCTGGGATCTACTTACCGGGTCAGACATGCATAATACTATATGCGCATACGTGCGCGTAGAACAAGCCATATAACTCGTTGTGTTTCTTGTGGCGTGAATGTGAATTCATTGCAATTGTTGGGTTGCGGTCACCAACAGCAACTCATCAGCTCAGCAAGCATGCCATCTCTATCCTATTCGGCGGATGGCTGTTCAGACGCAAAAGGAGCTGCACCCTGACGCGGCATCTCTTGTATTCTTGCGCTTTTCTAGCTATATGGCCGTTCTCTGTTGGTTGGTCGCGGAATTCCGGCAAGTGATGCAGACGACACATGCATGCTAGCTTAGATATATATGGTCCTGTTCATCCGATTTATAATCCGTCTTTTTCAGCTTGTTTTTTCTGTCGAAACAGTATTTTTCTCTCACAATAAATCAGCTAACAGTGTTTTTCAGCCGGCTTATCAGCACAGCCGAACAGGGCCATAGCCTCTTATTATTACTAGCTAGATTACTAATATGATGCGATGGCTACTACAGAGGCTAATAATCTATCAACTTCCCCCAAAAATGAAAAAGTTCTTTTAAACACTTGCTAGATACCTAGCCAGACAAAATGTCACTATGTATGCAGTCCGTTCTAACAATAATAGAACACAGACTGTAGCTACAATATACTCCATGTGACATGTGTAGTTGATTTCATATTAGGAAACAGGTCGTGTCCGGATCAGCACACCACGCCACTCAATGAGCCCAAGCACACAGCACGTAAGCCGTGCTGGGTCGGGCCAAGAACATGGGCCTGCTGCCGGCCCATTGAGCGCGGACAATTGGGCCGTGTATAGGCTGAGGTGACGCCCAGCTAGCAGCAGGTTTGCTCCTGATTCCTTCCGTCTCTTCTTGCTCCTCGATCTCCGTCCGGTCCGATCCCCTTCCATTTCTACGTACCGAATATCTGCTGAACTTCTTGACACGCCGGTGTGAACTTAGCCATGATTCTTCTTTGTCGTCCCTGATGCTGAGTCGATCACCAAGCAAAGGAAAAGGTACTTTCCACTATCGAAAATCATCCATCCATGATTAGCTGCGTGGCAGTTGGAGAAGGGGCGGAAAAACAAAGAAAAAGGCAGTCATGGGGACATGGGGTGTACTAGCTATCTAGCTAGTGCTTTGATCTCGTGTCTTTTAGCTAGCTAGAATAGTTGGTGGGTTTGTCTCCAATAATGATATATACGTAATGGAATGCAAAGAGCACATATATCACACAGTGAGACAACAGTGGCAACGTTTGTCTTGTTCAGAAATAAATGCACACTCTGTACGTCGTCCTCTTCGACTGATGAAATGATCATCTCCTTCTTCGCAACAGCGTGACAACACCAACAATTCCGTTGTACGTACTCCATCATATGATATGGTATATCTGGTGGATCATCGCTGAATTTATATATTTATCTGTAACTATATAACTAATTACCACGGTAAGTGGACGTACACAAGCAGCTAGCTAGGTAGAAGGCAATGCACGCATGCGTCTCCCATAGTTTATGCATGCTGTCTCACCTGGTCTCATCACTTATCTGTTATCTGTCCAGCAATGCCGGTGCCAGCTGCATGCAAACACTCGCACATGCATTCCCCTTCCGACAAGGAACCATGCAAAATTTAATTAATGGCCGGTGGTATCAATTCAATCAGCCATAATATCTCACCGTGCATGTACTATTTTAGACGCGTTTTTCATGACAAAGACACCGACAAAGTAGTACTAGTGATACATTGGACATGTTCGACTGCCGGTAAAGTTAAGCTTTTTTTGGTGTTGTGGCTGGAAGGCCTCTCACACAATCACTGTAGAAACAGCTGGCTTCACAAGCAGCCAAACAGGCCCATTGTCGATCGCTACAAAGTCGACATTATTATATATATTAACTAAAAGAGTACTTACACAAATCTCATATATAGTTGCGTCTTTTTTTGGACGGATGGAGATCAACAGAGGTGATGTTAGATGCCCGTCTTTGAAAATAGGACAAAAAACAAAAAAAAAGGTTCGGCAAGCGCAGTGTTGAGCCCGCTGCCTCATCTGTCGTCGAGCTCGCTGCCTCATCCGTCGTCGAGCTCCCTGTCTATGACCATCATCTCCTTCATTGATGCCGGTGTCCTCTTCCGCCATGGAGACATACCTCTCGCCTTAGATCTAAGCCGGCTTCGTCGGATCAACCTGTCACTGATCTGTAAGAGAAAAGAGGGCCAGGGAGATTAAGAAGGAGAAAAGAAGAGGAATTCACCTTGGTGGAGTCTCCTCATAGATCCGCTGTTGTGCAGCGTCCTTCCTGTACATCGTGTGGCGCGCTGATACGTCTTCCTATGCCTCGGCCTCCTATGTCATGGCATTGAGCGTCGCTTCCGTAGCTAGTTCACCTTAGGTGTTGCAGCCGTACACCACCACCTTGTCAACCTCGGATGCTGGGGCCACACGCCGCCTCGAGGTAGAAGCATTGTCGGATCTAAGACAAGACGGAGCTGGATCTGAGAGGCCGAGAAAGAAGCAAAGAAGTGGGGTGTGTGCCCCACCCCCCAGGGTGTGGAGGGTGTAGGCAAGCACCGATAAGGGAGACAACGATGGATCGAGAGAGAGATAGAGAGATGAACGATCTTCGTTTTCAAAGATGGAGCCTACCAGAGTTGTCCGCCATGTAGATCCAGGACCCGAAGATGAAGGTCGATCCTACCGGGAAAACCATGGTGATATTGAGGTCCATCGAGCTCTCGAGCGCAAATTCGTTGAAAGCCCCTACCTGGCGCGCCAGCTGTTAATGTTTGATGACCGGCAACACATCAAGGGGTTACCCGGGACGATGCTAGCTGGGCTTCGACGAAGGTTGAACTCGATGGTGAACACAAAGTCAATGATTTATACTAGTTCAAGCCACTAGAATATTGTAATACCCTAGTCCAGTTAGTCGTGTTGTCTTGCGTTGTATTGTTGTATATGATTATTTTACAAGGGGGTGCTCTTGACTCTCTTTTATATAGTCGAGAGGGCAGACGCATTGATCTAGTCCTAGTCAGATATGATAGAAGAGTTCTGGTTCTATTACAGAAGCTAACTTTCTAAGAACCCAACTAGATCGGTCCTTCATGTCTTGGAGTACACGCCTCGTGTCCTCAAGCAGACTGTGGGCCGGTCCAGGTCCCTGACAGGTAGCCAGCCCTGTGGGGAACCCTTGGGATCATGGTCCATCAGCAGGGTTCACATGAGTAATGTTGCAATTGTGCAAATATGCTTGGTAATAAGCAACATGTCAGAAAACACATCACATAAGCATGATGCATTTTGCAAACTTTGTGACACAACAATCACATCTCTCTGTTTTATATTGCCTTTATATTAAAAATAAGCATGGTGCATTTTGCCTTTTATATTTCAGTCATTGAACTCTAAGTCTGTGGTTTGGTCAAGTCATCGCACGCAGGCATTTGTTTACATGATGATTACATCGTGCAACTTATCTGTTTAGCATGCATCACCAAGTTGACGAGACCTATATAATTGTGAATGATCTGTAGGAAACTAGGAATACTCTATATTTTGATTATTGATTGTGTGTTTGAGTCCTTTCAATTAATATGGCTCTTGTTTATTTTGCTTTGTCCAAATAATGGGTGCTGAAATCCCTAAATTTTGCTGCCTATGGTTAATGCAAATTAAAAGTGAAGTTTTCTTGTGCTTAAGGATACTTGAGGTAGGGCCTAGAGGTGCTTACCTGGCTCGCTCATCCCTGTCTAAGAGTCTGTCATATATCGATAGCGCTAGGTTTTAGTTTGGCCATGACGACATGCCTAGAAGGGTTTATTTGTACTTTTCTTTCTTTGTCAACAAAAAAATTACATATTTTGGAGATTTATGCACTATGCTACCTTTTCGTTATAAACGCCACTTATTTTCGAAAAAGATACATTCACTTCCTCTGTAAAAGTTCAGAGATTTTAGGCGCAGAATCCTGTAGTATAGTCATTAGTCAAGTCGTCGTTCCCCTACAATTGTTTTATGTTGCTTACATCTTGTCATGGTCGATCTGTTTAGCATCACTCAATCAATGACGACCTAGACCTTGCTTTGTGAGCGAGGTCTATGTTACATGATAAACCAAGAGGACGATATGTGCACACGCATGCATGCACTCGGCGCCATCTAATTTCCATGTGGTCCTAACAAGCTACTAGATGCTAGTGACTTCTTTTATTTGTGGTGCAACAGTGATGTTTTCCGTCGCATAACAAACATTATTCATCAAGTTTAAAAAAGTATATGAATTGAAAACAGCACGAAAGGCTTAAGAAAATCGTTAGTGTGGGCCCACCTGATTTATCATGTTTAAATTTATATATACAACGTGTTTATTTAAGACTAGGATGTATGCTGCCGTCTATATATATCTCTTATAAATCTAATCCACACTACAAGTTCTATCTTTAACATGCAAACCATTCTCATGATCTACCACTAACAATCCACATCACAAATTGAGTGAAAAAGCTTTCACATGTATTTCGAGGTAGCATGCAAAAACTGAATTTTTGACTTGGGAAATTAACTATTCACGTGAGATGAATGCTACCTTATAAGGTCTACATTCAGAAAATATATAGTTTCCCAAGTCAAGAGAAGATTAAATGAAAAGGCTTGCTTTTTGATGTGGCTGATAAGCTGAGCCATGCAAAAGAAAAAGCGCATATAGGACGTCAGTTTAATTGTACATACACATCTCACGTGGTAGTAGAGTGTAGTTATCCCTGCACTGTTAAGTGCTAGTGCACCCACGGCAACAACGGCAGACATTGATGCAGTGCACGTACTGCAGGCCACTTAGTTAGTTGTCTCTTTTGACCTGCCGATCGAGCTATGTGATAGTGGTTTATGCGTAGTCTTAGCACTTTGGACTTAGTCATTTCGCTTTTCGAATGAAAATAGAGATATTTTTATTGCAGGTAAAAGGAAAAAAAAGAAAAAAATGTTAGTCATTGAAGAAGGAAAAAGAAAAGGAGAAGGGGAAAGGGAAAAGCTCACACCTGTCGTTGTTGTTGTGAAGGAGGAGGAGGAGGAGGGTATGCATGCTTGCATGGTGTGCTTAGCAGCTCAAAGAAACTAAAATTGCATTAGTCCTAAGCAATTCCATTTACTCCAGTAGTACATGCAGTATAGCTTCCTCATATCCATTTTGCAATAAAGACGATGTTTAATATGACACGGTCTCTATATACTTTGACCATTCATTTATTCTATATTATATTCTTTATGCTTGGATATTACATTTGGCTAGAAATCTAATCATATCGATTTTTTTTACTGCAAATAGTTTTAAAAAAAACTATATCTGTCAAAGATTGTGAAATTTATATCTTAATATATGCTTGCGTCTTAGCTATATATAATATATTGGACTACATACGAAGTAGCTGATATCAGTAAAGAAATCACTAGACCAGCGCTCATGGTCATGGGTTGGTATTTGGGTGGGCGCGCAATTAGGGAGGACAAAATGATGGAAACCCCAAATATGAAAACGTATGCAGAGATTGCTAGAAATCGCAGTGACGGCGACGCACAACCTCAGGTAGCAGCGGCAGGGCATCAGTAGTATAATTGCTGGCTGGCTGGCTGCCACCTGAGACTGACTGACAGCAACGTGTGCCAACCCATATATGCGACATCGATGCAGCGTGCTGCATATGCTGCCTTCTAGAAGCCTAGCTAAGCCTGCATCAGGATGCGAAATTAGCCCTGTGGTGTGTACCTGGTCAAAGGGATACATACCAGTACTTGTACACGTACGAGTGGTGTCGGAGTATACAGGATTGAGACCGGCCGAGTACGTACTTATCTAGAAGAAGAAATTTGGGCGTAGTACGTCTGGCAGTGCAGCCAGCCACCGATGCTGTGCTGTGACTGTGACACCGTGACCGTGAGTGATGCCAGATCGAGTGTGCGTGTGACTGACAGACAGACAGGTGTCTCCCAGCGCGGGAAGGGAATCGGAAGCCTCCGTCATCCGGTCCGTGACAAAAAGAAAGCTATCATCATCGAGTAGAGAGAGAGAGGAAGATGCTGTGGTCAGTGTACGCACGTGTGGCATAGGAGTGTGTCTACTGGTACACTGTTTTGGCTGCGCTCGACCGAGCTGAGCTTTTCCTGGCAACGGGAAACCACACAGCTGATCCTGTCTGTCCTGTGGACACGAGGTGAAATGAAAAGAGAAGGCTCCGCTAGCCAGCGACGACAGCGAGCGAGGTCAAAGATACTCCTATATTGCCAAGGACACACGGAAGAATCAGTTCGCTTGTCTTCAAGTTCAGATTTCAGGGCCTGTTTTAGAACACATGAATTTTACAAGAATCATGCAGAAATTTTATAGACATTAGTTAAATTTCAGAAGAGAAACATAGGAACGTGTATCATTTGGAGATATAAATGTTGATATCATTTTCCATAAACTTAAAAAGTCCTGCTTGCATATAATCTAGTTTTTTTTTTCGGACGAAGGGAGCAACAGTGGTGTGCTCCTAGCTACTATTCCCTCCATTCTCAAGTATAAGATGTCCTAGACTAGTGGCGGCGGCGACTCGACGACTTCAACTCATGGAATCTGGCTGTTTTAGGAGAGGATGTCGGGAAGAATGGATCGGCCAAGGTCATAGTTTTTTTTCTTCCTCTTTTGGTTGTGTGTTCTTCTCTTTGTTGGTATGAGTTAAAGTACTTTTGTATCCTTCTTTCTGCTGCTGAGTCTTCGTAGATATAGACGCCGGATTAATGAATCCATTATTATTATATTATCTAAAAAAACATAAGCACGCATGATGATAACAGTGGAAGGACGGTTTTGAGTTGGCACCCCACCCCCCACCTCGATGGAAGCGAAGCAAATAAGGGCAAAAGGAAGAATCATAGTAGTAATAGTAGGATAGTGTTATCATAAAGATGCTAATGTAACCATAAAGATGCTAATATAACCGACCGTGCGGTGCTGTGACGATCTGATCTGAATATCTTACTCATCCGCGCCATGTGCGGCACGGCAGACACAAGCCAAGCAGAGGCATAGGAGTATGTTGTGAGGTGTGGTATGGTATGTTGCGCGCCCGCACCGCATGCAGGTGGTGCCGGAATTACGACTTGTTTACGACCTGCTGGTGTGACTGTGTGAGAGGGATCAGATCAGATCAGATCGAGCACCCTAGCTCACCGGCGGCACCACTCTCCATCTCCATGCATGCATGCACTAGCTCACCGGCGGCACCCCACTCTCCATGCTCCATGCATGCACGCACCAGTCCACCTACTGTTGCCTGTTGGTGGTGCGTGGAAACGCGGGCGACGACGGAGACGCGGCAAGTCAAATACGGCGGCCGCGCCGCCCCGCCCCACGGATCCGTCCTTTTTTTTGTTTTTTTGCCGTTGCGTTGCGTCAGTACCACTTCCCACCGCTGCCCGATGGTGGCCCTCGGATGCACCGATCGATCGGTGACAGCTGCATACCTTTCTTTGGCCATTGAAAAAAAATTCATCCCGATGAATAGTACCACTTTCGTCTTATTTGATAAATATTGTCCAATCGTGGACCAACTAGACTCAAAAGATTCATCTCGTGATTTTCAACTAAACTGTGTAATTAGTTTTTTTTATCTACATTTATTACTTCATGTATGGGTCTAAAGATTGATGTGATGGAGAAAGAGTGAAAAAATTTCAACTTTTAGGGTACATCTAAACAAGGCCTTTGTTTTCATGCAGAGTGCCCTGACGCCGCTGCAAAGTGTCCATCTCCATCCCGGGGGGCGTCAGCCGGCATCGGTGGGTGGGCGGCGGCCGCGAGTTTAGTACAGTGTACAGCTACAGCATCGATGCCGCGCCGGTCTACGGCGGTGTGGTTGCTCCGTCGTCCGATCATCGTATCCGATCCTCGCCACCCGCCACACTGTTCTGGCCGCTTCTACCTAGTATATGTTTTGCAATCGATTTTGGAATTACAAACGATTTTGGATCTGGTTCACGTTTAGAAATCGATTTTTAGAGCCCACCTCTAAAACTCAATTTTGAAAGACAGACTAAATTCCTCGCTTTTAGAAATTTTCTAAAATTTGAAACAAAAAGATTGTTATTAAATATCGTTTGTGAAGTAGTGAATCGCGCACCCATCTACCAAAACGAGGATCGTGGATCGAGATCGAGAGTGCCCAAAGCAAGCTATAGCACCCTCCTCTCTCTCTTATCAGCGTAGCTTAGCATGATCGAGACATGCATACGGGCAGCAGTAGTCACCTTTGGTTTTTTGCTCTCGTGCACGCGCGGCCGCATCGATGGCTACCGTTATCATCACTTTTTTTTTGTCTCCACTAGTGCATCGCAAATCGGTGTGAAAGCAAGAGAGAACAAAAAAGCTAGCCAAACCACGCACTCATCAGTGCTCCTACCTCTTTCCATCCTTCCATCCCCATCGACCGTGCAATCACCTTTCTTTTCAATTATTTATTTTATTTTATTTCATTTGTTTTTGAAGAATTATTTTGTTTCATTTACTACATTGATTTCCACCACAAATGATATATATTATATAGTACATACTAGAACAGTAGAACACGACTAGCAAGTGGACGTCCTGGGATATAGTACAGATATAGTATCTTAGTACACTGGAATGTTAGGTGTACATCTAATAATTAAGACACATGCATGATAAATACTCAGAATCATATTATATTATTACTACTCTCTCCACCCCTAAGATAATACAATTTCTCATTTTTCGATAAGTCAAACGATTTAAATTTCAAATTTGACTAAATCTATACAGAAATATACAAATATTTATAATACTAAATAAATGCCATTAAATTAATATGGCTAAAACTTCAAAAAAACTGATCAAATCTAATCATGAGTGGGGATAGAGAAACTGCTAGCTAAAACGATGAGGCAATGCGTGTTTGGACGAGAGACGGGAGAATCTGCCTGACCACGAAGATAACCTAAGACCATTGATTGATTTCCAGCGCCTAGTTAGGGCTGGATTTACTAGCCTGGATCAGCCTTCCGAGGCTAGGCCACAAAACAAACAGACCTTTACCTGCTTAACACAAGTCCATGTGCATGCATGATTTTGCTTTCTTCTCTGTATCTTCAAGAAGCAACAACCCTATATCACCTATATATTGTGCCAATAAATTATTAACTCAGCTCGTGTTTAATTTATACCAGCGGCCAGTCAGGGTAATTCGCCAGGCCGATCGAACCTTCAGCTAGCCTACTGTTGGCTGCAAAATTAAAATTAATATTGCAGACAATATGATCCTCCTTTGCTAGCTGCACTCTACTCTACTCCAGTGCAGTCCAAGCCACCCCACTTCGCATATATATATAATTGCAATGGATGATCGAGCTACTCCTTGCTAGTCATATATCAGTCCAAGCAAGGTCCAAGTGATGACCAAGAACAACCCAAAATATATGCAGGCTTTGTCGTCGTCGAGCGTTCCTTCTTCATTCTCACCCATCCTTTGACCGCACCACCATCTAGCTCATCATCACACAACGATGACCGCTCAGCAGCTAGTGCCAAACGACTTTTACTCACACCCCACTCCAGAGTACACTGTTCATCTTCCAATCAAGCCGATAAATGTATCATGCTGCATGCTCTTGCTCGTTTCATCCTCCACCACCTTTGCTTCCATGCACTTCCAGTCATCAGTGGCACACGTCCAACCTGTGGTCGCATGGATGGAGTTTGGAACACAGGGTCCATGGAATTTTGTTCCTACAGTAAATGTGACCCTAATTTTGATGGAGATTTTGCCGGATACCGAAGTTTCACTGTCCAATAGCCCGGCTTGTGACAGTAGAGGACAAAAACAAACATGAGTGTGTGCAATGGCTAAGGCCATGTTTGTATCAGTTTCGGATTCTTAAAAACAAGTTTTGCCTCTAATTTTTAAAATCTGGATTCTGAGTAAAAACTGGTGGGGTGTTTGGATCCCCTAGTTTTTAATAATCTAACTTCATTTATTGCTCACTAAGTCATAAGAAACTGACAAAAGTTAGGTATCAACAGCTTCTTGGTTTTTAAGAATCTGGCAAAAACTAACAGAAAAAACTGGCCTGTTTGGATCCCACCCAGTTTCCAAAAGCCAATTTCTTAAAAACCGGCAAAAAACTAGAGGAATCCAAACCGGACTTAAAACACCCGTTGGTAGGTATATAATCCCCTCTGTCTAAAACACAATATATTTAATTATTCAAAATATGTTCTAAATTATAAGAAACTCTAGGTGAACTAACCCTCAACTCAGTTTAGAAATGCAGCATTTAATTCATAACTACTATTAATTGATGCCTATATATCAGCAATCCAACATATTGTAATTTATCTCCTAATGATTAAAGAAGGCCACATGCTTCATTTGCTTTACCCCGTAATATTTATATCTATATCTATATCTATATCTATATCTATATCTATATCTATATCTATATCTATATCTATGTCTAATATTAAAGAGTGAATGGTTTCTTTAGACTTTTTCTTGCTTTCCAAAATGCCCATGCGTCCTAATGTCTTGTTTGTGACCTGAACTAACGAATCATGTTTATACGAATTAGAACAACTCCATGTATTGAGTTCCATTGCAGCACTTAACAAGTTCGCTTGTATATATCCTAAAATTCTTTGGATACCAGAGTACATTAATTTATTCCCTTTGAACTTGCGCTCACTTTGTATATTCCTACATATTGCACCAGATTATTAAGCAAAAGCGCACCTTGATCACACTTTTGTCGGGTAGCATGCTTGCTTTTTTTGTCGGACATGAGGGCGAAGCTTCTCTTGTCAATAGCTCGGGTTGCGAGGGTAGAGGAGGAAAAAAACATGAGTGTTAGATATGGCTAAAACACTTGACCGCCTCGCCCTCTTTATACAATTTGTTTAAGCATTATAAAAATTTATCCCAAATTTTAAACAAATTCTAGGTAAGTTAACCTTCAATTTTTTTAAAAAAAAGACAATATTCGCGTTGGCTCATAAATATGGTAATCTGTACAATGTTTCTGGATGGAGTGAGTATCCTTCCAAAACATGTGCACTTTGTATTACTCCTACATGTGGCACCAGACTAAGCAAAGCACATGTTGATTACATTTTGTAGAGTATCATATACTTGCTTTTCAGCAGTGGCTTGCTCTCCCCACTAATTAACCCTATATAATCCAAACCCTTGCTGCCTACTTACTCCTAATCTGAGGGCGGGCCCCCTACTGAGGACGTCGAGTACTGCCACCTTAAAACCAGTCAGACATCCACACACTGACACCGAGGAACCAACGAACCACGCGTCATCCTTCGCTCCCCGACGCCCGGCGCCATGCCGCCCGCCTGCCCCCTCCTCCTCTCCCTCTTCCTCGCCGCCGCCATCATCACCTGCGCCACCGCAGCAACGTCATCGTCGTCCCAGACGGACGCGCTCCTGGCCTTCAAGGCCGCCCTCACCGTCCCGCCCGAGGCCGCGCCCATCTTCGCCACGTGGGACGCCACCGCGGCGTCAGCCCCATGCAGCTTCACCGGCGTCAAATGCACCGGCGGCAACGTCACGGCGCTCTCCCTGCCGGCACTCAAGCTGTCCGCCGCGACGGTCCCGTTCGCCGACCTCTGCACGTCGCTGCCGTCCCTCGCCACGCTGTCCCTGCCGGAGAACTCCCTGGCGGGCAGCATCGACGAAGTCGTCGCGTGCACCGCGCTGCAGGACCTCAACCTCGCGTTCAACAGCTTCACGGGCGCGGTGCCGGACCTCTCGCCGCTGTCCGAGCTGCGCAGGCTCAACGTCTCCTCCAACTGCTTCGACGGCGCGTTCCCGTGGCGCTCGCTCGCCGCGACGCCGGGCCTCACCGTTCTCGCGCTCGGCGACAACCCGTTCCTCGCCCCCACCGCGCCGTTCCCGGCCGAGGTCACGAGGCTCACCAACCTCACCGTGCTCTACATGTCCGCGGTCAAGCTCGGCGGCGCCATCCCGCCGGAGATCGGCGACTTGGTCAACCTCGAAGACCTCGAGCTCTCCGACAACGACCTCACCGGCGAGATCCCGACGGAGATCGCCAGGCTCACCAACCTCACCCAGCTCGAGCTCTACAACAACTCGCTCCGCGGCCCGCTGCCCGCCGGCTTCGGAAACCTCACCAAGCTGCAGTACTTCGACGCGTCCCAGAACAACCTCACCGGCACGCTTGCCGAGCTGCGGCACCTCACGCGGCTCGTGTCGCTGCAGCTGTTCTTCAACGGTTTCACCGGCGAGGTGCCCCCGGAGTTCGGCGACTTCAAGGAGCTCGTCAACCTGTCCCTGTACAACAACAACCTCACCGGCGAGCTGCCGCCGAGCCTCGGCAGCTGGTCGCCGTTCAACTTCATCGACGTGTCCACCAACGCGCTCTCGGGGCCCATCCCGCCGGACATGTGCAAGCAGGGCACCATGCTGAAGTTGCTCATGCTGGAGAACAACTTCTCCGGCGGGATCCCGGAGACGTACGCCAGCTGCAAGACGCTGCTGAGGTTCCGTGTCAGCAAGAACAGCCTCTCCGGCGAGGTGCCCGAGGGGCTGTGGGCTCTCCCCAACGTCAACGTGATCGATCTTGCCGGGAACCAGTTCAGCGGCAGCATCGGCGACGGAATTGGGAACGCCACCGCGATGACCATCCTCTACCTGGCAGGGAACCAGTTCACCGGCGCGATACCGCCGTCGATTGGGAACGCGGCGAGCCTCGAGACCATGGACCTGTCGTCGAACCAGCTCTCCGGCGAGATACCGGACAGCATAGGGAGGCTGTCCCGTCTCGGCAGCCTCGACATTGGGCGGAACGCGATCGGCGGGCCAATCCCGGCGAGCCTGGGCTCCTGCTCGGCGCTTAGCACGGTCAATTTCACCGGGAACAAGCTCGCCGGCGCGATCCCCGCGGAGCTGGGCAACCTGCAGCGGCTGAATTCCCTCGACGTTTCCCGGAACGACCTCTCCGGCGCCGTGCCGGCGAGCCTCGCCGCGCTGAAGCTGAGCAGCCTGAACATGTCCGACAACCATCTCAGCGGGCCCGTTCCGGATGCGCTGGCGATCTCGGCCTACGGCGAGAGCTTCGTCGGGAACCCGGGGCTGTGCGCCACCAACGGCGCTGGCTTCCTCCGCCGCTGCGGTCCGAGCTCCGGGAGCCGGTCGGCGAACGCGGCGCGCCTGGCCGTCACGTGCATCCTCGCCATCACGGCAGTGCTGCTGGCGGTGCTCGGCGTGGCCATATACCTGCAGAAGCGGCGGCGCGCGGCGGAGGCGGCCGGCGGCCTGGGCCCCGCGGGGAAGCTGTTCGCCAAGAAGGGGTCCTGGGACCTCAAGTCGTTCCGGATCCTGGCGTTCGACGAGAGGGAGATCATCGATGGCGTCCGCGACGAGAACCTGATCGGCAGCGGCGGGTCCGGGAACGTGTACCGCGTGAAGCTGGGCAACGGCGCGGTGGTGGCGGTGAAGCACATCACGCGAGGGGCGGCGATGGCGACAAGCACGGCGCCGTCGGCGGCCATGCTGGGTGGCGCGGCGCGGCGGACGGCGTCGGTGCGGTGCCACGAGTTCGACTCGGAGGTGGGGACGCTGAGCGCGATCCGGCACGTGAACGTGGTGAAGCTGCTGTGCAGCATCACGAGCTCGGACGGCGCGGCGAGCCTGCTGGTGTACGAGCACCTCCCGAACGGCAGCCTGTACGAGCGGCTGCACGGGGCGGCGGCGGGGACGGGGCGGAAGCTGGGCGGCGGGCTCGGGTGGGCGGAGCGGCACGACGTGGCGGTGGGCGCGGCGAGGGGGCTGGAGTACCTCCACCACGGCTGCGACCGCCCCATCCTCCACCGCGACGTCAAGTCCAGCAACATCCTCCTGGACGAGTCATTCAAGCCGCGGCTCGCCGACTTCGGGCTCGCCAAGATCCTCAGCTCGTCCGGCGGTGCCGGCGGTGACTCGTCCGCCGGCGTGGTCGCCGGCACGCTGGGGTACATGGCGCCGGAGTACGCATACACGTGGAAGGTGACGGAGAAGAGTGACGTGTACAGCTTCGGCGTGGTGCTGCTGGAGCTGGTGACGGGGCGGCCGGCGGTGCTGCAGGCGGAGGGAGGCGAGAGCCGGGACCTGGTGGACTGGGTGTCGCGGCGGCTGGAGAGCCGGGAGAAGGTGATGTCCCTGGTGGACCCGGCGATCGTGGAAGGGTGGGCCAGGGAGGAGGCCGTCCGCGTGCTCCGCGTCGCCGTGCTGTGCACCAGCCGCACGCCGTCGATGCGCCCGTCCATGCGCTCCGTCGTGCAGATGCTGGAGGACGCCGCCGCCGCGCGCGAGGACGACGACGCCAAGGTCCTGGAAGTCAAGGTGGTCTGAACTCTGAAATTGAATGACGCTGAAGGCTTTCACCGTGTCCGTCGCCGGCGGTGACCGGCGTCCAACCGGAGTAGTTATGTGCGTAGATAGGAGGACGCGTTGGGTCAGAGGAGGCAGGGGAGAATGAGAAGCTGTCACTGTCGGCTGAGGTGAACACAGTCAGCAGCAGAGCATGAGCATGTGAAGCCTGTAGTGTAGCAATAAGATTAGTAGATTATTTTGCCTGAAATAATCGGCTAAGAAATGTCCATCTTCTGCGGTTGTACAAGTTGTAACAGTAAGATAATGCTTATACAGTAAGCAGGCAAGGCATTTTTGTAAGAGAAGATTGTTTGGCGCCTGTTTCCATGACAAACCAAACATTCTCTTGGACTCCTCCAGCACTCCATTCATTCTCTTACTGCAGAAACAAAAGAAAAACGTGTCCAGCTCAAGATTCTTGAGAAGATGCTCCAAATCACACACACATCTGAGTGACAGCAGTGAGCAGGAGGAAACCAGTTGGCTTCAGGCATCCCGGCCGCCGTGTGGTGTCGTTGCGATTGCGTAAAGAATAATAACGCGGTCGTCGGCGTCGCTGTCGCGGCGGCGGAGCTTTCACCGGCCCGGGAATCGCTGCCGGAACGAGGGCGTGGTTTAATACAAGGCAGAGACTTTGAGGAGGGAGGATGGGCAGGCGTGCAGCGTGCTCCAATAAAACTCTGAATTGAATACCACCCAACGGTATGCAGGTGTGCCGGCCGGAAGACCAGGGGCATTGTCTTTCAGTTTGTTTGTCTGACCTTCTGGACTCCATCTGGATTCTGAATGATGAGCCAGCACCAATGATATAAGGCCGTTCATTACACAGACAACTACCACCCCCCCCCCCCCCCCCCAGAAAAAATACTTCAGGTGGACTAGGAACTACAATTTCTTCTTTTTTTTTTTGAAACAAACTTCACTTTCTTCTTGGATTCGATGCAGAGGTACAGTAGGCATGCAATTCACTTTCTAGTTTCTTCTCTGCGGTTTTTCTGCGGCATGCTGACTTCCAACTTTCCAAACAAACTACTCAGGTGTTTGCTTGGGAATTCAGCATGAGTAGTAAAACTGAATGTATTCAGAGAAAATGGATTGCTCAGCTCAGGTGTTTCAAACTGAGTACAGTACGTGTGTTGGGGTTAACTTCTTACAGATTTTTCAGAACTGTTGGCCGGTGCACAAAATTGGTCAGTTCGGAGTATATGGCACTTATACAAGTTACACAAGAATATTTTTTTTCTCTCTCTTTTGGATCAACATATGGGCCAGGCCAACATGTTCGCCAAGTAGGCTTTTCTGGGCCGCCTTCCATCTGATGGCCTTTCCTGCGTGGAACAGCAACCTGAGTAGATGCAATTTATTGAGAGGTTCATAGCTGATCTTGGGGAAGAAAAGCCAAGGCCGGCGTCTCCTTCATGCATACCCCACAGGAGCCTGGCGTGGATTGCTCCCCCTGCCGGGGTGCTTAAGATAAATGTTGATGTTGCACTCTCCAAAAACGATCTCAAAGCATCGGCTGCGGCAATTGTTAGAGATGAGAATGGTCGTTTCCTGGAAGCGTTGGCTCTGGTGCTAAGGGGGATATCAGATGCGGAGGTGATAGAGTCTATTGCCCGTAGGAAAAGTATGTCCCTCGCCTTGGATATTCAAGTAGCAAACTTCAGATTGGCGAGTGACAACCAAAACGTCGTGGAAAATATTCTTCAAGGCAGTCGGGGAGTCTATGGGCAAATTGTTCAAGAAATTAACGCGAGAAGATCAGCTTTCGCTAGCGTTGAGTTCGTGCATGAGAAAAGGGACTCCAATGTTGATGCTCATAATATTGCTCGTAGTGCTATCTATGATGACTTAGGTCGGCATGTATTGCTGTTGAGTCCACCTTATGGTGTTTGGAACTCCTACACGTCTCCTGATTAATAAAGATATGTAGGTTCTGCTAAAAAAAATCACTTTCTAGTCTCTTCTCTGCAGTTTTTCTGCTGCATGCCGACTTCCAACTTTCCAAGCTGACTAGTAAAACTGAATTCAGAGAAAAGTGAGCAAAGTACGTCTCTTTGCGACAAGTTCACAAAGAATTTTCAGAACTGTTTGCCGGAGCACAAAATTGGTTAGTACGGAGCATATTGCACTTTTTTTTTTGAGAATCATATGGCACTTAAAGTTACACAAGAATGTCTTGTTCTTTTGGATCAACTGATTGGGGTTTGAGTACGCCCAGCAGCTATTCGCAGAATGTTTTTTTAGGGGAAGCTACTCGCAGGCTTCAGGTCGCCCGTTTCATTTATCATTAAGCGGCCCACGGCCCAATACTAGAACGTTTAGTTACGTAAGCTTGTGTACCTCTGCAAGCCTGGCCCCGAACGTCTAAGCTTGTGTACCTCTGCAAGCCTGGGCCCCGAACGTCTGGCCCTAGGCCTGTATCCGGAAGCGGCTCTGTTCGACGCACCTGCCACGCCACCCTCACGTAAAATAGAATCGCGTCCACGCAACAGGAGAGCGTGCTCGCCGCGCCCCACGTCACCACGCGCCTGCGGCCCCCTGCTCCCAATCGCGACGTATGTAGCCCCCTCCACCCCAGCGCCCATCCCGCTCCGAAGGCAACGTCCGTCGGTACAAAGCTCCCTCATCTCGTGCCCATCACCCATCCCTTGTTCGTATGGATGCCCTGCCGGCTCCGGGAGAGACGATGCAACAGAAGATGGAAGGAGAAGAGATGCAACACCCGATCTATTTTTCAAATATCAAAAAATAATGGTTACAACATACGTCTGAAGGCAGTTGAAACACTTGAAACATGCTTCTAAAACACTTAAAAACACACCTGAAACACACTTAAAAACTATTGCAACCATACACAACATCCGAATAAAACACATGCAACATATGTGTGAAACATATGCAACATCCAGATAAACACAACTGCAACATACGCCCGGAAAACACAGATGAAACATACCTCTGAAACACTCGTAACATACTATTGCAACATGCCTCTGAAAACAAATACAACATGTGCAACATCCCCGATCTACTTTTGCAACATCCATATGATTCGAATGCAACATACCCTCTGAAACGCTAGAAACAATTGAAAGATACAATTGCAACACAGGGGAGAGAGAGAGAGCCTGGCGCGAGGCGCGCCATGGTCGCCGGATCTGAGGGCATTGGGAGCTCTTGAGGGAGGACGCTGGTGTCGGGGGAGGGGCGGCGCCGGGGTGGGGAAGGAGGACACCGGGGTGGGGGAAGGAGCCGTCGGGGTGGGGGAGGAGGACGCCGGGGCAAGAAAGAGGACGTCGATGTAGGGGAGGAGGACGCCGCGGTGGGAGAGGAGGACGCCGGAGTGGGGGAGGGCGCGCGCCGGGGTGGGGGGAGGAGGACGGCAGGGAGAGAGTGGGGTTGTGGAGAAGACAGGTGGGAGGCGTGGAGGAGCGCGGTCGCCACCCACTGGTGGAGGCGGGCACACGAGACGGGGCAGGGCAATGGGAGCAGGCTGCGCGGTGGAGGCGGACGACTGGGTGCGGATGAGAGAGCAAGCGTAGTGAGTGGAGAGACGCGTCTAGCCACACGGACGCCCGGTGGAATAATTATCCATCTCATTTCGGCCTTGCCAAGTTTGCCCAACTGGCTAGCCAGGCTTGTCCTCATTTGGTATGACCGTATTGCTTGTAAACAAGTGTGGGCTTTATTTGGGCCATAACTAAGTCTTATTATCACGATATATTGGCAAATGAGATTGATCTGTTCTTCTTTTTTTTGGTTGGGCACGCCAAACATCATGGTAATTGGTAATTCAATCGAAGTGTGGCCCAATAGAGACTCCGATACGGAGTTTGTCGGCCCAACTTGTCGTTTGAGCCAGGTTTGTTCTACTCCTAGCATGGACCGTTTGGGCTTGCCTCCGACACATTGCTTGTTTGGGCCTTTTGCACCTTCTCTTGCAACCGTTGAGAACCAGAATGTCACATTGCCACTGCTCAGTCTGCACAAGAACAAACAGGGCCTACAGAATTTTAATGAAACAATCTCAAATTCGAGCTGACCATCTAAGCTAGCCACCCTGAATCTTGTGGATGACCATATTTTTCGTCCAATATCATCCCACGGTATCAAAGGAAACATATATACATATGAGCAATTTAATATATAGTTCAACTTATTTTCCCTAAATATAAAAATTCTAAAACATCAAGTCTTTTTTTTGGGGGTGGGGGACAAAGGGAGTACTTAATATATATAGTAGATATTAGTGCCACTTATTTCGAGTTCATAATCATAACATACTATAATTTCCATGTTTGAGGCAGATGAGGAGCCTTCAAGTAAGGAGATCTAGGGGAATATTGAAGTATACAAGTGATTAATAGCTCAGTTTTTTTCATTACCTTAAGCGTCCAAGTTAAACGTACGGTTGGTCGCGCAACCACTCAACATAATTTTTAGTGTATTCAAGACAATGAAATTCACATAGATGGATTCAATTCACCGATTCTGCAATTCAGCGTCACATTGCATGTTCTTTTTTATCCTAAACCCACCGTAGATGCCACGTCAAGCAGTAGTGCTGCACCCACAAGGTAGGTGCTACTCCAGCATATATATGTCCCGTTTAGTATAGCTCAGCTTCATGAGTAAAGCTGTTTTTTTTAGAAAACAAGCTTCATGAGCAAGTTTCTAGGTGAAACTGAGCTGATTTGCAAAATTTGTTTGGCAAAACAGCTTCACCAACAGTTTTATGCATGGATGAGAGAGAGAGAGAAACAAGGGAGAGAGTTAGGATAAGCTATTTTTTTTCTTCATCCCAACTTATGTCTCTGTGAGAGAAGGAAAAAAAACAGGTTCACCCATGAAGCTGTTTTGGAAATGGGTGTTTGGTAAAAAAAATAGCTCACAACAGCTCATAAAACTATTGTGAGATATGCAAAACAGGCCCATAATCTTTTATCCTAATATAAATAAAGAAGAGATTCAATGCAAGTTTGTTATATCTGTAACATTTGACTGACTGGTGATTGAAATATTGATGTAGCTTTGTGGCGAGCATGCACCGTTGTTCAAAAGGAGTATTCATTCCCCGCCCATTATACAAAACTAATGCCATATGACAGTGTTTTCACCTTAGGATTGTTAATGGCCGTAATCATTTCTTCTTTTACTAAAAGATTATTCATATCTTTAAACCGATCCTCCTGTTCTTATTTCACGAGGAAGGTAAAAGTGGAGTTACCATGCATGCCGTACCATACCTAACTCTTCCATTGCATAATGTCCTGCCATCTTCACACACGTGCACACACCATCAAGACTCATCGCTAATACATACCTTCGGTTCACAACACCTTGTTGGGCATAGGAATTAGGCCATGTTCCTCAAAAAAAAACTAGATTATAACAATCTAGATAATATATTATGATAATCTACACTTTTAGATTCCTAGAGTAGGTAATCCTCAATTAGAAGGTTTCGAGCAGATTAGGCGCGAGCACGCAGCCCTCGATGCTCTCGTCGTCCGTGCAGGCTACTTCATCGTGAGGCTCCTCTACGCTCGTCGTCCGTGCAGGCTGCTCTCTATGCTCGTCGCTCTCTATGCTCGTCATCGTGAGTTACATTTTATTTTTATCTAATGGCAAGTGCATAGCACCTTTTGAGTGAGCATCTATGTATCACCACCTTCCCGCCACAACTCCTTATCCACCATGGATTCCTCCACGTGGACCCACCACCACCATCTCCACAAAAATTTTATTGTTTTCATATATTCATTCTCTTTTTTGAGAGAGAAATTCAGAAAAGAAACTAAATAAATTTGACTTTTCCTATATATATATTCATGCTGTTCTTTCTAGGAAAAATTTTTTTCAGAAGTTTTATTTGGTGCTATCCAAACGGCGCTTGTGGAACGAGGAAAACATTGGAGCACACGTGTGCATTCCATTCCCGTGGCATTTCATTTTTTGAAGGAATTGTTCTCTTGATGTGTTAAATAGCAGTAAAGAATTTGTGCCGAATGCCTACAGCTGCTCTAGCTAGTAGCACTAATGGTGAAGTGCCTAAATTCCATTTGAAAGTTCTTAGTTATTCCAGGTTGAGACTAAATAATGTTGACTGATGGAGTCTTCAGCCAAATCCAAGTTCAAAGCTTGCAATAGGGGTGATTCATGTGTTGCAGAAAGTGAGTTTTAATGTTGGGATTGTATTTTCCCATAATGTTGTAACTTTTGAGTTTTAACTTTTTCTATGTGTTATGGCAAGCAAATTTAATTGTTGAAATTAGCTTTTTCAAATGTTGCAGCACTGAAAGGTGATTTGAGATATTTCCATTTCCATGTTTCATGGTTAATTTTGTGATGTTGCAGTATCACTGTCTGATATGTTGCAGTGCATAATTTTTGGTGTTGCAGTACATAATTTTCGATGTTACGATACATAATTTTTGATGTTGCACTACATAGTTTTGCGATGTTGCAGTATTTATATTCCGATGTAGCATTACATAGTTTACATAATTTGCGATGTTGCACTTCAAGTGCTTCGTGCTCTACAGGGGGCGCGGTGGGGAACGGGGATAGGGGCGCGATAGGGAATGGGGTGTGACAGAACGAATATGATATTTGGACCTGCATTCGGACGCCGCCAGGGCATCGGACGTCCGGGCGCTAGGTATGCTGTAATTGAAGTGTGGCCCAACAGAGACTCCGATACGGAGTTTGTCGGCCCAACTTGGCGTTTGGGCAACTTCATCTACTCCTAAAGTGCACTGATTGGGCTTATCTTGGATCCATTACTTGTTTGGGCCTTTTGCACCCTCTCTTACGACCGTTGAGAAGCAGAATGTCACATTGCCAATGCTCCTAAAATTTGCCCCAGAACAAACAGGGCCTAAAGTTTTGTTGAAAAAATCTCACCATGTTAAGCTAGCCATCCTGAATCTGGTGGATGGCCATATTGTTCTTTCGATACCATCCCACGGTAGCAAAGGAAACCTATACACATAAGAGCAACTTAGTATATAGTTCAACTTATTTTTCCTAAAATAAAAATTCTAAAACATCAAGTTCTTTTGGGACGAGTACTTAATATAGTAGATATTAGTGCCACCTATTTCGAGTTCATAATCATAACATACTATAATTTCCATGTTTGAGCCAGATGATGAGCCCTCAACGCAAGTAAGGAGAAGTAGGGGAATATTGAAGTATACAAGTGATTAAGGGCTTGTTTGGTTCTAAGCCTGGATGTACAGCTGCCTGGACCTTGCCTGTCTACTGTTTGGTTGCAGCCATGTGACTTTGCCTGGGCCAGGCAACAGATGCCCCTGCCAGGCGGAAGAATTCCGGCGCCCGGGAGAAAAACACATTTGCCTGGGCTAATGAAAATACTTATGGCCGGCTAATCACATTGGTTTCATCTTATCTTTTTCTTTTTCTTTAATTATCTACATGATCATGCGGTCAACCAGAAAACTTGCTAAAAATAATTATTTCCTTTAATTTCTCTTGCACCTATCTAATTAAATATATATAGGAAAAACTAATCATTTTAATATACTTTTGTTTGATTAGAGTTCTTAGTCAGGTCACAGTCCATCCAACCAAACACATGTTTTCCAAACTTGTCTAGCTAGGCAAAAATTATCAACTTTATAGGTAACTCTCAGACATCATTTTTTTGCTAGGCAACTCACCTAGGACTCCAACCAAACAGGCCCTAATAGCTCGGTTTTATTTATCCTTATATAAATAATTAAAGAAGAGATTCAATGCAAGTTTGTTATATCAGCAACGCAACATTTGACTGACTGACTGACTGACTGGTGATTGAAATATTTATGTTGCTTTGTGGCGGGCATGCACCGTTGTTCAAAAGGAGTATTCATTCCCCACCCACTATACAAAGCTAATGCCATATGACAGTGTTTTCACCTTAGGATTGTTAATGGCCGTAATCATTTCTTCTTTTACTAAAAGATAATTCATATCTTTTAACCGATCCTCCTGTTTTTATTTCACCGTGAAGGTAAAATGTGAGTTATTAGGTTCAAAAGAAAGTGAGTTATTACCATTCAGTGCCATACCTTACTCTTCCTTGCAAAATGTCCTACCATCTTCACACACGTGCGCAGACCATCAAGACTTATCACTAATACCTTCGGTTCACAACATCTTGTTGGGGCATAGGAATTAAGCCCTATTTGGAAAATCCCAACTAGATTATAACAATCTAGATTATAGATTATGATAATATACACTGTTAGATCCCTAGATTATAGTAGGTGGATTATTGTTAGATAGAAATGACCAACAGTGCCCTTGCATGGTATAGTTTTTTTTTCTGCTGTGGCGCCAAAGGTGGAGGGGCGAGTTGGTCTTTTTTGGCGTCCATAATCTTCAATTAGTAGGTTTCAAGCAGATCATATAGGTTTGGTATTATTTGGTGCGTGGATTATGATAATCTACACCATAATCTATCCTATCTATTGGTCTATTGAATCATTTTAGCTGATTAGGTCTAACAGTGATCAAACATGTGAGATAGATAAAATGACCATCTTATCCTCATTTATTATTCACACTATAGTGATCATGCATGGGCAAATAAGTTAGTTAATTAGTTAGTGGTGAAATTAAGGAGGAGTAAGACTAGAAAAGTAGTATAAATCGCCTAGAGGCCATTAAACAACAAGTAATCACTGTCTCAAGAAAATGCAATTCTAGCTACAGTACAAAATCAAATCATGTTCAGTTTGACAAAATTTTCTCATTAAATAAGTACTATAGTGATCGTGCATGAGAAAAGAAGTCAGTTAATTAGTTAGTGGTTAATTAGTTAGTGGTGCAATCAAGGAGGAGTAGGACTAGAAGTACTCTCTCCGTTCCAAATTATAAGTCGCTTTAACTTTTTTGTTTTATCATTTTGCTATGTATCTAGACATATTATTATATTTAGATGCATAGCAAAATGGATGTACCAAAAAAAGTCAAAACGACTTATAATTTGGAATGGAGGGAGTATAAATTGACTACGAGCCATTAAACAAGTACTCCGCACCAGAAAGAATACAATTCTAGCTATAGTACAAAATCAAATCATATTCAGTTCGACCAAATGTTCTATTAAATAAGTATTGTCTTTATGATATCAAGTAAACGTCATATAAATTTGTCATGGAATATATTTTCAAATAGTATACCTATTTGAAATCATAACTGATGATAGTATTTTCTGTATATTTAGTTAAAATTAAAACAATTTGACTTAGACTAGATCTAGACTCAGCATTCTTTTTTTAGATGGCGGCAGTAGCATTTGAATATTGTAAAAGAGGCTATTTTGGTCCTGGAGTATAAACTATCATAATTCAAATTGCTACAAGACTAAACTCTTTACACATATACTTCAGAGATCCATGATCTGAAGCAAAAGTAAACTATCAGCTATAGCAATAGAGCATATGCAGCTATTAATTTAGGCTCCATGGATAATGATGCATGGTTTAACCCATGATGTTTTTTATCGAGTCACTGAGGATTTTTATCCAGTCAAGCCACTAAAGACTTTTGCGTGATTGAGAAAAAAAAGCATCTGAAGACGGGGTTAACTGAGTGAGGATAATCAGCCCTGCTCTTTTCCATATATATGTGGCGAACCGTACGCTAATATGCACTATTTTTTACAACGATTGGCCTGACGTGGTTCTAAACCTAATAATGCTTGTGGCCAATCAGGAGAGGCGAGAAACACATGATGATAAACAAGAGATTTTTTTTCTAAAAAACAATGGACTTGTCATTGTCTCCTTTTTCATGTCCACCACGGTGAGTTACATTTTATTTTTATCTAATGGCAAGTGCATGGCACCTTTTGAGTGAGCATCTATGTATCACCACCTTCCCGTCACAACTCCTTATCCACCATGGATTCCTCCACATGGACCCACCACCACCATCTCCACAAAAATTATATTGTTTTCATATATTCATTCCCTTTTTCGAGCGAGAAATTCAGAAAAGAAACTAAATAAATTTGACTTTTCCTATATATATTCATGCTGTTCTTTCTAGGAAATTTTTTTTCAGAAGTTTTATTCGGTGCTATCCAAACGGCGCTTTTGGAAAGAGGAAAACATTGGAGCACACGTGTGCATTCCATTCCCGTGGCATTTCATTTTTTGAAGGAATTGTTCTCTTGATGTGTTAAATAGCAGTAAAGAATTTGTGCCGAATGCCTACAGCTGCTCTAACAAGTAGCACTAATGGTGAAGTGCCTAAATTATATTTGAAAGTTCTTAATTATTCTAGGTTGAGACTGAATAATGTTGACTGATGGAGTCTTCAGCCAAATCCAAGCTCAAAGCTTGCATAACAATTATCAGCAGGCGTACCACTACGCTTTTTACTCCATTAATCGAATATATAATATAGTACAATAAACTAAAGTTCTAATTCGGTTACTAAACTACTAAGCACTGCTGGCTAAACAGGAAAAAGATGCAGATTGGCGTATGCACACATTGCAAACAAACTACTGGCAAATAAAGCATGGCATCATTCAGGCCACTACTGAAGAAGCATCAGCAGCTGAGCGTGCAGTAGCGCTCACTTGTTGTTCTTTTTTTTAATTGCTGCTACTTTCTGGTGCAGCCTAATACACGACGCTCCTCTAATAACTCACTGCTTGTGAGGGCTATAAAGAATTGATTTTTAGGAGATGGAAGCGGCTTTACATTTGTCAGCATGCTGCTGATCCTCCTCAAGTGTGAGCAATGATTGGGATTGGCATCCACTAGAGGCAGGCTTTGTCCTTGTTCCCCATGGAGATTGCAGGATTAGCAGCTGCACTGTGTTTGCTGCTTGCAAGTTGATCTGCAGTTCAGCTGGACTGTGCTTTATGCCTTCAGTAGTGTTTTCAGTTAACACTTAACAGCAGGGGGGCGTGAGTCTGTGACTGATTGACTGTGAGTGATGCCTCTCCACCACAACACAGTGCTCTCCATTTCAGGTTTCAGCAGGAAATTAATATGCTGGATGCACAGATAATATACTAGCATGATGGTGTCGGTAATCTATCATTGACCACCGCTTCATGTCAACTCTTAACAGAAACACTGATTTACTATGTCAACTCTGAACAGAAAGCTGACGACTGACATGGCTTGCCGGCCAGTACATGTCAATCTCTTGACAGCAATTGGTGAACTAATATGGTTTACTGATCATATCTAAAAAAAAGCATGGTTCACTGATCACTTGCCTGGAAGTGTGAAATGCATTTGGGTTCAGTTAGTACTCGGCCGGGCCGGGCTGGACTGGGTCGAGCCGGGCAGGGCTGTGTCAGCTGTGGGCTGAAGAGTGGGCAGGCCCATATGAGGCCCCTGTCTCTCTCAGCTCTTGATTCTGAACGGCTAGTGGACATGCTGGGCTTGACTGGGCCAGACCTGACCAACTGACTGACTGCATGTCAATTTTTGACCAGCAGCACTGCACAAGGAAAATTCCTGGACAACACAAGAGACAGAGAGAGCTAAAGAGACCACAAGAAGAGGCTGGAGAATGTTGCTCACTGGAGTGGACTGCACTGAGGTACCAATCAATTTTGTTGCGATTGGCAATGAGCAGAGCAGCTGGGAGCTGGGGCAGGGCATATATCCCCCCAACAGCAAAAGCCATGCATCTCTCCCCCCTCCGTCTCCTTTATATCATCATCATCACCATTCAGCAATTCCAATTCCCTCCACAGATTCCCACTCCACTTATATACTCCCTCCCTTCCTGAAACCTCCTCCTCACCATTCCAATCCCATTTGCAACAAAGCTCCTTTCAACAACAGCGGCACAAGCTTGCAGGCACACGTACGATCGAGCCAGCACAAGAAAAGCTTCTTCGTTCTTCTATCTCCTACCTGGTGGTCAGCTGGTGCTATGGTGGCCACTCTCTGTTCACCTCCACCCTTGCTCTGGTTCGTTCTCTTCATCATCTTCTTCTTCGCGTCCGGCGATGGCGGTCCGGCGGCGGCATTGGAGCTGGACACGCAGGCTGCCTACCTCGCCAAGATGAAGGAGCAGTTCCCGGGCCCGGGCATGTCGAGGTGGTGGGACTTCACGTCGCCGGCGCCGGACTACTGCAGGTTCCACGGCGTCGCCTGCGACCGGTCCGGCAACGTCACGGGCATCGACGTCACGTCGTGGCGCCTCGTCGGCAGGCTCCCGCCGGGCGTCT
>CM039610.1:51980322-52028640 GCA_022457205.1 Saccharum spontaneum
ATATGATATTTGGACCTGCATTCGGACGCCGCCAGGGCATCGGACGTCCGGGCGCTAGGTATGCTGTAATTGAAGTGTGGCCCAACAGAGACTCCGATACGGAGTTTGTCGGCCCAACTTGGCGTTTGGGCAACTTCATCTACTCCTAAAGTGCACTGATTGGGCTTATCTTGGATCCATTACTTGTTTGGGCCTTTTGCACCCTCTCTTACGACCGTTGAGAAGCAGAATGTCACATTGCCAATGCTCCTAAAATTTGCCCCAGAACAAACAGGGCCTAAAGTTTTGTTGAAAAAATCTCACCATGTTAAGCTAGCCATCCTGAATCTGGTGGATGGCCATATTGTTCTTTCGATACCATCCCACGGTAGCAAAGGAAACCTATACACATAAGAGCAACTTAGTATATAGTTCAACTTATTTTTCCTAAAATAAAATTCTAAAACATCAAGTTCTTTTGGGACGAGTACTTAATATAGTAGATATTAGTGCCACCTATTTCGAGTTCATAATCATAACATACTATATTTCCATGTTTGAGCCAGATGATGAGCCCTCAACGCAAGTAAGGAGAAGTAGGGGAATATTGAAGTATACAAGTGATTAAGGGCTTGTTTGGTTCTAAGCCTGGATGTACAGCTGCCTGGACCTTGCCTGTCTACTGTTTGGTTGCAGCCATGTGACTTTGCCTGGGCCAGGCAACAGATGCCCCTGCCAGGCGGAAGAATTCCGGCGCCCGGGAGAAAAACACATTTGCCTGGGCTAATGAAAATACTTATGGCCGGCTAATCACATTGGTTTCATCTTATCTTTTTCTTTTTCTTTAATTATCTACATGATCATGCGGTCAACCAGAAAACTTGCTAAAAATAATTATTTCCTTTAATTTCTCTTGCACCTATCTAATTAAATATATATAGGAAAAACTAATCATTTTAATATACTTTTGTTTGATTAGAGTTCTTAGGTACAGTCATCCAACCAAACACATGTTTTCCAAACTTGTCTAGCTAGGCAAAAATTATCAACTTTATAGGTAACTCTCAGACATCATTTTTTTGCTAGGCAACTCACCTAGGACTCCAACCAAACAGGCCCTAATAGCTCGGTTTTATTTATCCTTATATAAATAATTAAAGAAGAGATTCAATGCAAGTTTGTTATATCAGCAACGCAACATTTGACTGACTGACTGACTGACTGGTGATTGAAATATTTATGTTGCTTTGTGGCGGGCATGCACCGTTGTTCAAAAGGAGTATTCATTCCCCACCCACTATACAAAGCTAATGCCATATGACAGTGTTTTCACCTTAGGATTGTTAATGGCCGTAATCATTTCTTCTTTTACTAAAAGATAATTCATATCTTTTAACCGATCCTCCTGTTTTTATTTCACCGTGAAGGTAAAATGTGAGTTATTAGGTTCAAAAAGAAAGTGAGTTATTACCATTCAGTGCCATACCTTACTCTTCCTTGCAAAATGTCCTACCATCTTCACACACGTGCGCAGACCATCAAGACTTATCACTAATACCTTCGGTTCACAACATCTTGTTGGGGCATAGGAATTAAGCCCTATTTGGAAAATCCCAACTAGATTATAACAATCTAGATTATAGATTATGATAATATACACTGTTAGATCCCTAGATTATAGTAGGTGGATTATTGTTAGATAGAAATGACCAACAGTGCCCTTGCATGGTATAGTTTTTTTTCTGCTGTGGCGCCAAAGGTGGAGGGGCGAGTTGGTCTTTTTTGGCGTCCATAATCTTCAATTAGTAGGTTTCAAGCAGATCATATAGGTTTGGTATTATTTGGTGCGTGGATTATGATAATCTACACCATAATCTATCCTATCTATTGGTCTATTGAATCATTTTAGCTGATTAGGTCTAACAGTGATCAAACATGTGAGATAGATAAAATGACCATCTTATCCTCATTTATTATTCACACTATAGTGATCATGCATGGGCAAATAAGTTAGTTAATTAGTTAGTGGTGAAATTAAGGAGGAGTAAGACTAGAAAAGTAGTATAAATCGCCTAGAGGCCATTAAACAACAAGTAATCACTGTCTCAAGAAAATGCAATTCTAGCTACAGTACAAAATCAAATCATGTTCAGTTTGACAAAATTTTCTATTAAATAAGTACTATAGTGATCGTGCATGAGAAAAGAAGTCAGTTAATTAGTTAGTGGTTAATTAGTTAGTGGTGCAATCAAGGAGGAGTAGGACTAGAAGTACTCTCTCCGTTCCAAATTATAAGTCGCTTTAACTTTTTTGTTTTATCATTTTGCTATGTATCTAGACATATTATTATATTTAGATGCATAGCAAAATGGATGTACCAAAAAAAGTCAAAACGACTTATAATTTGGAATGGAGGGAGTATAAATTGACTACGAGCCATTAAACAAGTACTCCGCACCAGAAAGAATACAATTCTAGCTATAGTACAAAATCAAATCATATTCAGTTCGACCAAATGTTCTATTAAATAAGTATTGTCTTTATGATATCAAGTAAACGTCATATAAATTTGTCATGGAATATATTTTCAAATAGTATACCTATTTGAAATCATAACTGATGATAGTATTTTCTGTATATTTAGTTAAAATTAAAACAATTTGACTTAGACTAGATCTAGACTCAGCATTCTTTTTTTAGATGGCGGCAGTAGCATTTGAATATTGTAAAAGAGGCTATTTTGGTCCTGGAGTATAAACTATCATAATTCAAATTGCTACAAGACTAAACTCTTTACACATATACTTCAGAGATCCATGATCTGAAGCAAAAGTAAACTATCAGCTATAGCAATAGAGCATATGCAGCTATTAATTTAGGCTCCATGGATAATGATGCATGGTTTAACCCATGATGTTTTTTATCGAGTCACTGAGGATTTTTATCCAGTCAAGCCACTAAAGACTTTTGCGTGATTGAGAAAAAAAAGCATCTGAAGACGGGGTTAACTGAGTGAGGATAATCAGCCCTGCTCTTTTCCATATATATGTGGCGAACCGTACGCTAATATGCACTATTTTTTACAACGATTGGCCTGACGTGGTTCTAAACCTAATAATGCTTGTGGCCAATCAGGAGAGGCGAGAAACACATGATGATAAACAAGAGATTTTTTTTCTAAAAAACAATGGACTTGTCATTGTCTCCTTTTTCATGTCCACCACGGTGAGTTACATTTTATTTTTATCTAATGGCAAGTGCATGGCACCTTTTGAGTGAGCATCTATGTATCACCACCTTCCCGTCACAACTCCTTATCCACCATGGATTCCTCCACATGGACCCACCACCACCATCTCCACAAAAATTATATTGTTTTCATATATTCATTCCCTTTTTCGAGCGAGAAATTCAGAAAAGAAACTAAATAAATTTGACTTTTCCTATATATATTCATGCTGTTCTTTCTAGGAAATTTTTTTTCAGAAGTTTTATTCGGTGCTATCCAAACGGCGCTTTTGGAAAGAGGAAAACATTGGAGCACACGTGTGCATTCCATTCCCGTGGCATTTCATTTTTTGAAGGAATTGTTCTCTTGATGTGTTAAATAGCAGTAAAGAATTTGTGCCGAATGCCTACAGCTGCTCTAACAAGTAGCACTAATGGTGAAGTGCCTAAATTATATTTGAAAGTTCTTAATTATTCTAGGTTGAGACTGAATAATGTTGACTGATGGAGTCTTCAGCCAAATCCAAGCTCAAAGCTTGCATAACAATTATCAGCAGGCGTACCACTACGCTTTTTACTCCATTAATCGAATATATAATATAGTACAATAAACTAAAGTTCTAATTCGGTTACTAAACTACTAAGCACTGCTGGCTAAACAGGAAAAAGATGCAGATTGGCGTATGCACACATTGCAAACAAACTACTGGCAAATAAAGCATGGCATCATTCAGGCCACTACTGAAGAAGCATCAGCAGCTGAGCGTGCAGTAGCGCTCACTTGTTGTTCTTTTTTTTAATTGCTGCTACTTTCTGGTGCAGCCTAATACACGACGCTCCTCTAATAACTCACTGCTTGTGAGGGCTATAAAGAATTGATTTTTAGGAGATGGAAGCGGCTTTACATTTGTCAGCATGCTGCTGATCCTCCTCAAGTGTGAGCAATGATTGGGATTGGCATCCACTAGAGGCAGGCTTTGTCCTTGTTCCCCATGGAGATTGCAGGATTAGCAGCTGCACTGTGTTTGCTGCTTGCAAGTTGATCTGCAGTTCAGCTGGACTGTGCTTTATGCCTTCAGTAGTGTTTTCAGTTAACACTTAACAGCAGGGGGGCGTGAGTCTGTGACTGATTGACTGTGAGTGATGCCTCTCCACCACAACACAGTGCTCTCCATTTCAGGTTTCAGCAGGAAATTAATATGCTGGATGCACAGATAATATACTAGCATGATGGTGTCGGTAATCTATCATTGACCACCGCTTCATGTCAACTCTTAACAGAAACACTGATTTACTATGTCAACTCTGAACAGAAAGCTGACGACTGACATGGCTTGCCGGCCAGTACATGTCAATCTCTTGACAGCAATTGGTGAACTAATATGGTTTACTGATCATATCTAAAAAAAAGCATGGTTCACTGATCACTTGCCTGGAAGTGTGAAATGCATTTGGGTTCAGTTAGTACTCGGCCGGGCCGGGCTGGACTGGGTCGAGCCGGGCAGGGCTGTGTCAGCTGTGGGCTGAAGAGTGGGCAGGCCCATATGAGGCCCCTGTCTCTCTCAGCTCTTGATTCTGAACGGCTAGTGGACATGCTGGGCTTGACTGGGCCAGACCTGACCAACTGACTGACTGCATGTCAATTTTTGACCAGCAGCACTGCACAAGGAAAATTCCTGGACAACACAAGAGACAGAGAGAGCTAAAGAGACCACAAGAAGAGGCTGGAGAATGTTGCTCACTGGAGTGGACTGCACTGAGGTACCAATCAATTTTGTTGCGATTGGCAATGAGCAGAGCAGCTGGGAGCTGGGGCAGGGCATATATCCCCCCAACAGCAAAAGCCATGCATCTCTCCCCCCTCCGTCTCCTTTATATCATCATCATCACCATTCAGCAATTCCAATTCCCTCCACAGATTCCCACTCCACTTATATACTCCCTCCCTTCCTGAAACCTCCTCCTCACCATTCCAATCCCATTTGCAACAAAGCTCCTTTCAACAACAGCGGCACAAGCTTGCAGGCACACGTACGATCGAGCCAGCACAAGAAAAGCTTCTTCGTTCTTCTATCTCCTACCTGGTGGTCAGCTGGTGCTATGGTGGCCACTCTCTGTTCACCTCCACCCTTGCTCTGGTTCGTTCTCTTCATCATCTTCTTCTTCGCGTCCGGCGATGGCGGTCCGGCGGCGGCATTGGAGCTGGACACGCAGGCTGCCTACCTCGCCAAGATGAAGGAGCAGTTCCCGGGCCCGGGCATGTCGAGGTGGTGGGACTTCACGTCGCCGGCGCCGGACTACTGCAGGTTCCACGGCGTCGCCTGCGACCGGTCCGGCAACGTCACGGGCATCGACGTCACGTCGTGGCGCCTCGTCGGCAGGCTCCCGCCGGGCGTCTGCGCGGCGCTGCCCGCGCTCCGGGAGCTCCGGATGGCGTACAACGACGTCCGCGGCGGGTTCCCTCTCGGCGTGCTCAACTGCACCTCCCTGGAGGTGCTGAACCTCAGCTTCTCCGGCGTGTCGGGCGCCGTGCCCCCCGACCTGTCCCCGCTGCGCGCGCTGCGGGTGCTGGACCTGTCCAACAACCTCTTCACCGGCGCGTTCCCGACGTCCATCGCCAACGTCACCAGCCTGGAGGTGGTGAACCTCAACCAGAACCCCGGCTTCGACGTGTGGCGGCCGGCCGAGTCGCTGTTCGTGCCGCTGCGGCGCATCCGCGTGCTCATCCTCTCCACCACCTCCATGCGCGGCGGCATCCCCGCGTGGTTTGGCAACATGACGTCGCTCACCGACCTGGAGCTCAGCGGCAACTACCTCACCGGCACCATCCCCGTGTCGCTGGCGCGCCTCCCGAGGCTGCAGTTCCTGGAGCTCTACTACAACGAGCTGGAGGGCGGCGTCCCCGCCGGGCTCGGCAACCTCACGCAGCTCACCGACATCGACCTCTCCGAGAACCGCCTCACGGGGGCCATCCCGGAGTCGCTGTGCGCGCTGCGCAACCTGCGCGTGCTCCAGATCTACACCAACCGCCTCACGGGCCCCATCCCGGCCGTGCTCGGCAACTCCACGCAGCTGCGCATCCTCTCCGTGTACCGCAACCAGCTCACCGGTGAGATCCCCGCCGACCTCGGCCGGTACTCGGACCTCAACGTCATCGAGGTGTCGGAGAACCAGCTGACGGGCCCGCTGCCGCCGTACGCCTGCGTCAACGGGCACCTCCAGTACATCCTGGTGCTGAGCAACCTCCTAACGGGGCCCATCCCGCCGGCGTACGCCGAGTGCACGCCGCTGCTCCGGTTCCGGGTGAGCAACAACCACCTGGAGGGCGACGTGCCGCCGGGCATCTTCGGCCTCCCGCACGCCTCCATCGTCGACCTCAACTACAACCACTTCACGGGCCCCGTGGCGGCCACAGTGGCGGGCGCCACGAACCTGACGTCGCTGTTCGCGTCCAACAACCAGATGTCTGGCGTGCTCCCGCCGGAGCTCGCCGGCGCGTCGGGGCTGGTGAAGATCGACCTGAGCAACAACCTCATCGGCGGCCCCATCCCGGAGTCCGTGGGCCTGCTGTCGAAGCTGAACCAGCTGTCCCTGCAGGGGAACCGGCTGAACGGGTCCATCCCGGAGACGCTCGCCGGGCTCAAGTCCCTGAACGTGCTGAACCTGTCGGACAACGCGCTGTCCGGCGAGATCCCGGAGTCGCTGTGCAAGCTGCTTCCCAACTCGCTGGACTTCTCCAACAACAACCTGTCGGGCCCGGTGCCGCTGCAGCTCATCAAGGAGGGCCTGCTGGAGAGCGTGGCGGGGAACCCGGCGCTGTGCGTGGCGTTCCGGCTGAACCTGACGGACCCGGCGCTGCCGCTGTGCCCGCGGCCGAGCCTGCGGCGGGGGCTGGCCGGGGACGTGTGGGTGGTGGGCGTGTGCGCCCTGGTGTGCGCGGTGGCGATGCTGGCGCTGGCGCGGCGGTGGGTGCTGCGGGCGCGGCGGCTCGCGGAGCAGGACGGGGCGCTGGCGTCGTCGCGGGGGTCGAGCGCGTCGTACGACGTGAAGAGCTTCCACAAGCTGACCTTCGAGCAGCACGAGATCCTGGAGGCGCTGATCGACAAGAACATCGTGGGCCACGGCGGCTCCGGGACCGTGTACAAGATCGAGCTCAGCAGCGGCGAGCTGGTGGCGGTGAAGAAGCTGTGGGTGTCGACGCGGCGGCTGCGGCCGCCGAGCAGCAACAAGCAGGTGGACTGGGCGGCGGCGGTGTTGACCGCCAACAGCAGAGACAGCGACGGCGGCGGGTGGCTGGGCGACCGCGAGCTCCGCACGGAGGTGGAGACGCTGGGCAGCATCCGGCACAAGAACATCGTGAAGCTCTACTGCTGCTACTCCGGCGCCGACAGCAACCTGCTGGTGTACGAGTACATGCCCAACGGCAACCTGTGGGAGGCGCTGCACGGCTGCTACCTGCTGCTGGACTGGCCGACGCGCCACCGCGTGGCGCTCGGCGTCGCGCAGGGGCTCGCCTACCTCCACCACGACCTCCTCTTCCCCATCGTCCACCGCGACATCAAGTCCTCCAACATCCTCCTCGACGCCGACTTCGAGCCCAAGGTCGCCGACTTCGGCATCGCCAAGGTGCTCCAGGCGCGCCGCGGCGGCGGCGCTGACCGCGACGCCTCCACCACCACCATCGCCGGCACCTACGGCTACCTCGCGCCAGGTAGGATCATCATCGGATCGGAGTACATGCATATATGCATGCATGATTTCTTTTCTCCTTTTTAAAATAAATATTATTAATCAATATATGGATGCATGGCAGAGTACGCCTACTCGTCCAAGGCGACGACCAAGTGCGACGTGTACAGCTTCGGCGTGGTGCTCATGGAGCTGGCCACGGGGAGGAAGCCCATCGAGCCGGAGTTCGGGGACACGAGGGACATCGTGCACTGGGTCTCCGGCAAGGTGGCCGCCGGCGCCGGAGCAGAGGCGGACGCGCTGGACAAGCGCCTCGCGTGGAGCCCCTACAAGGAGGAGATGGTGCAGGCGCTGCGCGTCGCCGTGCGCTGTACCTGCAGCATGCCGACACTCCGCCCCACCATGGCCGACGTCGTGCAGATGCTCGCCGAGGCTGGCCCACCCGCCGGCCGGACGACCAAGGACACCAAGGACGACAAAGACGACAAAGATCATCATCATGCTGCTACTCCTTAGAAGTGAGTTGAATCGAAGCAACAACAACGTACGGAGTACACGTGCCATGCCCATGCAAGTGACCGGTCAGACTAAACAAATTAGCCGTACTACTAAGCAACCATTATATATTTCTTTATATATGTACTAATTGATGAGGCGATGACGATTTACATAAGGGATTATTCGATCATACAAGCATGCAAGTTGCAAAGATTGTTCGCTCTTGCACTAGGAGATATAAATAAATAAATAAATAAATATATACATATATGTATGTAGGCTAGCTAGCTAGCTAGGCTGCTTTACTGGGTCCTGTGCTTTCTCCGGCCTGAAGTAGCCAAGTGCATCGTCGTCACTCATGACATATGCACACTGCTTGGTGTTTAAGCAGAATCTGATGCTCTGATGACTGAGTGGACGGGAAAGACAAATATATATTATATATACGTATATATCATATTTGGATGGAAGCAAATATATATTGGTGCATGCATTCTACTTTGAAATGTTCCTTTCTCTTTGGATCCATGGAGCCTTTCTTTTTCTCGACAATTTTTTCTCGTGTATGCTTTTGTTTTCCTGAGAGTGATGCCAAGAAATACAGTTGGACGACGAGGTTTTTTTTTGGCAGCCATGTAGCTAGGTGTTTTAAGTTGCTTATTATATTGAATTTATACGATCTAAAGTCTAGGAGATTAATTTTCAAGCAAAGATATTGGTAGCTATACTTAGAAATTCTCCTATCTCTGGTGCCCAATTTTTTATTGTCATTTAGGAAACATGCAATCTTATCATTATTTGGCTATAGAAAAATTGTGAATTGTTCCTTGTGAGTTTTTCTTTTAATTACTTTAAAAAAATCCAGACACCTGGAATATAGCACCTCTCTTTAAAATGGGTTGGGGTCGAAAGTTACGTTGTCCAGTAAATAAGGTGGTGATTGAGGGGCGATGTAGAGCCACAATAAATACACCGGCAGTCCTAGGTGGTAGAGCATTTCTGATGGGCGGAAAAACACGGAGGCAGGAAGCTTGTCGATGGCACTAATGGAGGACATGGGGGCAAACCTTACGACGAGAATACCGCATGAGATTAATGGAGGTATGCCGAGAAGCAATGGTGTGTGGTGATGTGGGTAATGACCCGCCTAGGGCTTCCCTTGCTACCAACGATTCTCCACCTCTTCGCAGCCCCTCCACCACCTTAGCCTTCATGTCTCTCCATGCGCTTCCTCTCTGTGAGAGCTTCCCTTTGATGGTATAGTTGTCATATCATAGCCCCTTATGTTGTGGCCACCATCACCCATGGAGCTCATTCTTCATCCTTCCCCTGCCCCTTGTTGCCATTGCATTGGTTGTCCATGTTGATGATGTTGACTGAGCTCGCTTGGTCATTGCAAGGAGCCTTCCTAGATCCAGATATATGGGGGCTCCCCATCGATGGCCATTGCGGTTATGCCTCTCAATGTAGCACAAAGTCACACCCTGCACACTCAGTTAGCGCCTCTTTGCTACCATTTCTCAACATTTCGCTCATAGTTGTCGTCAACAAGCTAGCTCGTGGAAGATGGTTCCCCATCAGCAGCTAGTTCTCCCAAATATCTAGATCTTCGACCCATCACCCAACGGCCAACGGGCGTAGTCACTAGTTAGATCCTTTCATGTTCGGTCTTCTTCGACAATGCTGCCAACGGCCGCCACCGCTATGGATGATGGAATGGTTGCCCATGGCTTCACGAAGCCCTCTCCTGGCATGTCCTCATCTACCTGTCACATGTCATCTCTATCAAAAGTGCTCACTACGCTTAAAGTCCGCTTGGTAATCGCAATGGAGGTCATTTATGTGACTCAAAATGGTGAGTGAGACACAATTTTTGCTCTCTATGAAGATCTCATGTTGTCGTTGCCCTCTCTTGAGATGGCTTCAAGGGTGCCCATTGTTGTTGCCATGGATGCCACCTTCAGGTTGGCAAACCCACGCCCCACCAATAATGTTCACTCACCTTACCCTCCGATATGCTTCTAGTATCATCAGGGGGAGGGGAGTGGGTATGTTGAATAGCTAGTTTTGGCCTCTTACGGTCACTGGTCACTGTGGTTGGAACCTCTAATGTTGGCCGAAGTCTCCTGTCATGGCCATCATCTTGCTCATTTGAGTTGGATTCGTACTTGGTCCCTTTCTCCATGATGTCTCATGTGTTTGCTAGATTCTTGGGAATCAAAATTAATGAGGTTATATTCTCCCCTAACGCAGTTGCTACAAATCTTCATTTTTCATGAAGCTTCAACATCTGGCTAGGTGGAAACATGTTGTTTGACTTCTCCTGCCGCCTGCACCTCCACCTAACATGGGGATTATGTGGGTGAAGAATGTTTGCAAAGAGTTGTGCTTGACACTGTGATTAGATTGTTGCAGCTCTCATCATGTCTTCAAGCATCATGGTCGCGATAAGGTTGCTATGCTTCTTGAGATTTATTGTAGGTGGTGGATGGTATGGAGGCCTTTGTCTCTTAGGTTTGTTCACCCCTAGTCGTCGCTAGCTTTGTTGCTTTGTCATTTATCTCTTTTACAGCTTGGTTTTCAACTCACAAACTCTTTGGTATTAGTATCATAAACTCTAAATAATCAGGGTCAAATGGAGTCACTCATTTTGATTTGTGATCTTGGCAACTCTAGACTTGCTAAGGTCATAGATTGTGACCATAACCCTCTATTTCTCTCAATGAAACACATGGTTAGACTCGATCCAAAAAAATGGAGATAGGTGGGAGATGGGCAAGAGAGCACTTGCGCACGTGAATGACAAATGGAGCAATCCGAGACAAGGTTGATACAACAATCATTCCATGCATCCGATCGGATCAGATAGCTAGGATTGATAGACTAAGGCCCTGTTTGGATCCAAGAAAATAATAGTTAGCTGCTAATAATTATCTTCTTAGATCTAAACAGATCTAGCTAATTGTTGGTTGAGAATCAACTAACAACTATTTCACTAATTGAACTAAACTAGCTAATAGCAGCTAATATTAGTTGTATCCCATTATATTACTTAGATAATTATTAGCAGCTAATGGGTCCAAATAGACCCTAAACAAAAATTAAAAAAACAGGCGTACTCCCTCTATCCTGAAATACAGTTCATTCTGGCATTTAAAATTTATCCTCAAATATAGTACATTCAGGGAACAAGAAGATAGTGTTTACTTAAATAAAATGTGTGATTACTTTGTATAAGGGAAATAATTCATGTACTTGCCATATTTTGTATAGGAGACTAAGAGTTCACCCTATAATCATGCGAAAAAATCAAATTTCAATACATCAGGAAGGTGAGGGGTACATGCGTCTATTGCACTCTTCCTTATTTTGTCTGAAAATAGGTAAAATGCACTCTATTTGAGAACGGAGTGAGTACTGTGTTTTTATGCCATCTTTCTGTTTTTTTAAAGAAACAATAGCTCATGAAAAGGTTTTGGCCGCGAATGCAATGTACATTCCACTTGAAAAGTGAGTTGGATTCTGTTTGTGGACCCGGATGTTGACGTGGCTGGGAGTACTCCGCATGATAGGAGGGAATGATAGCGTAGTGCCATGGATGTTGACTCAGCCCTATTAAAAGCAAGTGGACCCAAGTCTACTTAATTAGTGCCACGGTGGCAGTGCACCATTAAAACAATATATAATCCACGTGTCAAAGGCAGTGCTGGTGTGTTCACATTCAAAACTTTAGGAAACGCCTTTCAAAAAAAACTTTAGGAAACACCATTTAAAAATTTTCTTCCTGCTACGGTGGCATGCATTTGAGCATCAAAAGTTTACTAAATTCATAACAAAATTAGTTCTTTGCTTACACCCTGATGCTGGAAGCCAAGCTTATCATACAGTAGTTACTTAGCATGTCCAACAGACTACCTAAATGAACTACCTATCCTCAATTTAGATAGTGAGAGCAAGAAATACAGCTCTAACAGACTACCTACTTGACCCAACAAATTTGTTGGCTATCTAAATCCTCCCCTTCTCTACCTATTTCTGTTAGGCCAAGAGGGACTACTCAAATCTTCTCTGTCCTGTTTCTTCACCACGCGCTTCTCTCTCTCCACGCTCGCACGCACACGCGCCGCTCGCATCCTCCACGAGTGCTGCCCTTCTTCCCACCGGCGCCGCCCTTCTCCCCACCAGCGCGCCACCTAACTCCGCACTGACACCACCCTGCTCCTCGGCAAGGGCGCGATGGGCTCCCCAACCTCGGCGCAGTGAGCTTCTCTGCCCCTGCCCTACTTCCCCCCACACAGAGCAGAGCGGCAGACTACCCCCGCGCGACGGCCTGCTCCAGCGTGGTCGTGGGATCGTCCCCGATGCGAGCAGCTTCCCCAGGCACGGGATCAACGGCCAACCCGGCGCGGTCGCGGATTCCCGGTGCGGCCATGGCTCCCGACGCCGGCTCGCGGGATGCGGATGGCACTCGCCGGCGGCGCCCTCCTCCCCACCACGACAAACTCCGCCCCGGCACGGGCGCACCGCCTCCCTGCAGCGACCTTCCGTGCCTTCTCTCCTCGCCGGCGTAGAGAAAGAAGAGTGAGAGGATGACATCACGGCCCCACATGTCATTGACTCTGCAAATGAATTTAGGTAGTCTATTTTAGGTAGTGTTGTTGGAGTTGAAGGCAAAAAATGGGTAGTATAGAAATAGCTGGCTACCCAAATAGAGATTTAGGTAGTGTTATTTATGTAGTAGTGTTGGAGATGCTCTTAATGTGCATATGACACGTGAGATTTCATTTTTTTGATTTTTGGGATTCGAGCAAACAAAAATCTCAATTATGCTTTTTGATCACCAGCAAGCACTTTTGTGGTCGAGTGCTGCCATTTCATGGGATATCATATCAGGTAAAGCATTAAAGTGCAAGCAAAAAAGATGTGTGTGTTTTTTTAAAACTTTTTTAGTACTATCTGCTAATTACAGATGTGTCATGACAATTGTAGTCACTTTCACAATTTCGTTTTCAAGCATTTTCGTATGATTCTTTGATACATTCAGTTATACAGAAAAATCACAAGTCCAGATAAGGCGACTCCTTTTTTCTGGTAAAAAAAATGTGCGAGTAAACATATTTCAGTTCATTTTGGTTATTCTAATCCTTGAAAAAACATAAAGCATGACGGTACCTCAGTTTCAACCTTTTCTCTCAGGAAGCTTAAGTTCAGATTATCATGGAGGATTATACTTCAAATGGTGCAAATATTTAGCACTTAGGACAATAAAAAATATGCAATGGAAAAGGCAATATGAAATGGCAAAGAAAAAAAAACATCAGCACTTAGAGCAACAATTTTCGTTTTACAAACGGAAAAGAATATGAGCTTGTCATTTTGCAAGGAAATTGTGGCATAGGTATCTAGGTGTGCTTGAGCGTTTCTTTCATGAGCCGTCGATAGTGGCCATGGTGCATGTAAGAGAGTGAGGTGTAGACGTGTAGTGTAGTGGCAATAGGAATCCACTAATTTACAAGTGGGAGCAGTGCATGCTTGCTGTGGTAAGTAGCAGTAGTAGCTCCCAACTAGATCTTGCAAATTTGGTGGCCATTCTTGCTGCAACCTCACCATGTTGAGTAGGATGCCATTCACCAGCATGACTAACATGCATGGCATTTGCATTTTTTCCATCAGTGAACAAATCCTGTTTCCATCATGACAGTGTCATCTCAGCATTCTGACTTTTGAGTGAAGAATGAATATGCAAGTGGTGTTAATCCATGAAAATAGGCCGAATATATTGTAGGATACTTGACACAGTCAGCCTACACATCCTATGACTAAAAGGTGATATGAGCGATTTCTGAACTGTGTCAAGTATAGTGCTCAAGCAGCATAAAGTTAATGCAGTGCGATATTGACTAGAAGAATGAAAAGGGGCTAGATTAGACTCAAAATTAACATAAAAAGGAATCAGTAAAGTGAATAGATATACTAAGCTAACTGTGAATTTGATCCTAGTAGGCTAATGTATATTTTTAATGGTTGCATGTTAATGGTTGATGTCTAATTTCTGCGGCTACTGCACATCTGACTCAATTTTAAGCGATACATGTGTAGAAGATAGCCTATTCTTATCATCAATACTGCTACCAATTACCAAAAGCATATCAATAGATAGATTTTACCTAGCAGTCACTTCACTCTGGTCCACCAAATCTTGCAATGAGCTTCTGCTCAATCTCCAACCTCTTCTTAACCAACAATGTGTGGTTGTTCAGAAGCTCAGTGTCTCCCTCACAGTCCCCAAAAGGAACAGCCAACTTCAAGCCAAGTGATGTTCCATCCAATCTTCCTGAGTATACACATGAGAATGGCACAAACTCGTCTTGCTGCTTACAAAGCCACCCATGGGCTGCTCACAGAGCAGCACCCAAAGAGGCAGAGGTATATTTAGGCGTATCAGAATTCGCGACCAAATTAAAAAAAATATGAACTCGCATAGAAAAGAAGAATTTGTGAGCATGCACAACAACTAGATTAATTATAAGTATTGTTCATCATGTTGTTTTCAGAATAGGAATTGATACTGAGACAAGCATATTAATACTACGTTTTTAAGGAGTATAAGCATATTAATGTGTAAGCAGGCACATAAGTATATCTCCTGTAAGGGCTGCGCATACCTGATCTTTGGGAAGTGTACACTGGGCAACCAAAAATAGATGCCATTATCTTGAGAATTGCTGGGTTTGAGGATGCGCCACCAGTTGCTATAATCCGTTTCGGAGGTACTGGCAGGCCACATTGCTCAGCATGGCCCCTCATGGACATGAACTGCCCTTCAATTATTGCACGTACCTAAATCATGGCTGTTAATAAAATGAGCATGACAAACAGTTTGATTTACAGGTTTGAGGTCTTCAAAAACCTCTGAAGGAGGATCGAACTTGTCAACTTCTTCTTCAACCATCTCATCCAAAGGTCCACTAGTGAAATTCTTGACAATGTACCGGTGAAATCCAACTATGCATGTAGGTGGGCATCTGATCGAAATGAGCACTGAGCTGAAGATTGAATTGCGAAAGGGAAAAAATGTAAGGAAAAAAAACTAACCTGGAAGTGGTGGGAGAATCTCATGTTCCTTGTAGTAAAATCCCAACTTCCCTCCTGCAAAAGCAGGAAAATATAAGTCCAGGAATCTTCAGGAAAGTTACTTTGTGTGGTCAATGCAAGCATCTATTGTGAATGTCAAGGAAAGGCGAGCTTTATGTAGTAACTGCATTAGCCATGTTGGGATCAAAAGGCATAACTATAATACTGCACTGAGTTGCCAATTATTGCAAGGCTGTAAACTGAGTGGTTGAAATATGTGGTTATGGCATGATTTCTAGCCAAGCAGTTATCGCAGCTTCCCAACATATTCTCTGATGTCCATTGTATAAACACAAACTCACATTTAGTTATGCTTAAAGAAACTAGGCTATCAATTCTTCAGTAAATGGCATGATGGCTTAATAGATTGGTGTACCATTCAAGGGGGCTGTTTCTTCAAGCAACCTGTTGAACAGATCCCAAGATCTCTCAGCATAACGATTGCGGAGGTCTGAACAAAATGTATGTATTAGTAAGGGGGTACAGTGCAATAGAAGTAACTAGCAAACCATACCTTCTCGTGTTAGAGATCCATTTTTATAGCAAAGCAGAACCATGTAGGTCTTAGGATCGACTGGATTAGGAAAGATGTTTCCCTCTAGGGTTAGTTCAGGTGAATCGGTGACCCCGAAAACCTGAAAGGGCCATAGAGGCACCACAATGTCACATGTTGACTGTTGAGTACATTTTCCATGATTCTTTTACTAACTGATCCACTGTAGTAGAAGTAAGGTTCAGCTTGCACGTTTTGCCAATTTCAGAACCAGATCATAGTATGTACTGCACTGCTAAGTGTTTTCTTTTAGTAATAACTCTTTTGGGAAATAAGGCAACCAAAAAATTGTAACAAAGCAAGGTGGTAGACGATTAGCAACCAAAAAATTGTAACAAAGCAAGGTGGTAGACGATTACCGTATCACTTGTCCCAAGGCTGATTGCTAGATCACCAGGATTGCTCAAAGTTAAGCCTGCACAATCACACATGTATGGAAGCCAAAAGCACTTTTTAAGTTTGCAGCATGCAAGCAGTCTTAACATATATATGGACCAATTCATTTGGTCATTCTTTTTGTCTAGACAAACAAACATCAGAACATACAAAGATATTTGAATTCAAAAAATTAGGATGAACCTAAGTACCTGCAAGGCTGTTGGGGTTGTCTCCTGACCACTGAATAACTAGACAGCTGCTTGAAAACTGAAATCTGCAAGAACATAAAAACAGAAGTATCTGTTGGAGTGTATGTGTATTAGGCCCATGAGGCTAGGCCCATGTGGCCCATGTATGGTTACCTATATAGCTACCCTCCTAGGGTTAGTCCAATCAATAGAAAATCATTCCCTAACATGGTATCAGCAGCCTAGGGTTAGGTTTCCTCTTCTTCCCCCACCCCAGCCGCCGCCTGCTGGCCTGGACGCCGGCACCATGGCCGGCGCCCCACCCCCTCCTCCTTCCTACTACACCTTCTTCCTACCCTTCCCTCCTCCTCCTGGGCCCAGGTGGCTGCCCATCCACCCGGTGCTCCTCCTGGCGCGGGCGGCCCTCACGCGACCGGCGTCCTGGGCGTAGGCACTGCTGGCGCTCTGGCCGCCTCCCCTGCAGGCGGCGCCGGTGCTACTCCCGCCCTGCCTAGCACCGTGGAGGAGGGCGGCACTGATGCTGCCGTCCGCCCGCCCCGCCCGAACCTCCCCCGGCCGATCCAGCCGCCGCCGCCGGGGTTCCTGGGCACGGTCTAGACGCCGCTAGGGGAGGTCCAGCCGCTGCCGCCTGGGGTCCAGCCACCATCCTCCGAGGTCCAACCGCCGCCTGGCCTGGAAGCCGCCACGGCTGGTGGCTTGGGCCCGCTGCTGCCCCCTGGCGGTGCGGCATAGCTGCCTGGCGGCCCTGGCTATCTCCACCCAGCGCTGTCTGTTCAGCCCCACCACCCGGCGGCCGACCTTCCTGGTGGGACTCGTCCGGACTCCACCCTCGCCGCCGCTCTCGTCGCCGCACGGGCTGCCGCCGCAGAGGGGCAGGCCCGGGTGCGCGCGGCCGCCCTCACGTGGGAGCGTGAGCGCGACGCGGCAGACGCCCTGGCCCGCCAGATCGCCGAGGCGGAGCAGCTCCTCGCCTCTCCCGCCTCCCAGGACGCTGGCACCACCTCCGCCTCGTCGGGACGCCGTGTGTCTCACACCGTCGTCCTCTGGCACGACCCGGCCGACCTGCTCGTGACCCAGCTGCACTACCAGGCCGGGGGGGTCCAGAACATTCGCCTCCTCGTGCCGGTCGTCCTCGAGCCGGAGTCACCCTCCTATGCCCGCTGGCGGGATCTGGTGCTTCTCACTCTCCGCCACTACGCCCTCGACGACCACGTCCTTGTTGACGCCTCGGTCGCCGCCTAGACTCCGGCGTGGCTTCGTCTCGACAGCATCGTCCTCTCCTGGATCCTGAGGACGATCTCCCTGGATCTCCACGACCTCGTCCGCACCTCCCCTGACGCGCGCCGGGCGTGGCTGGCCCTCGAGGGACAGTTCCTAGGCAACGCCGAGGCCCGGGCTCTGCGCCTTGATGCGAGCTTCCGCACCTTCGTTCAGGGTGACCTCTCCGTCGGCGAGTTCTGCCGTCGGATGAAGGGCATGGCCGACTCTCTTGGCGACCTCGGCTAGCCTGTGGAGGATCGCATCTTGGTCCTCAACATCCTCCGCGGGCTCAGTGACCGCTACGCTCACCTCAGGACGTGGATCACCCGTCAGCGGCCCTTCCCCACCTTCCTGGAGGTCCGTGACGACCTGGTCATGGAGGAGCTCACGCAGGGCATCCAGCCGGGGTCCACCACTTCTCCGGGGTCCTCGTCTTCCTTGACGGCTCTGGCTGCCAATCTGCCCCGTCCGTCTGCTTCACCACGGTCGTCTGCTCCACCGCCGCCGTCTCTCCTGGGCCCCCCTCCCTCCGGGCCAAGCGGGGGTGGGGGGGTCGTGGCGGTCGTCGTCGCCGGGGCAGGGGTCGCGGGGGTGGCCGGGGCGGTCACACCCAGGCTCCGGCACCGGGTGGGCCACAGAGGGGGCACCATGGCCTTCCTTCCAGAACCCGTGGAATGGGCGCATCTCTATGTGGCCCTTCCACGCTCCTGGGGGCGACCCGCGTCCACCGGCGGCCATGCTCACCGGTGCTCCACCTTCCGGCGGCTTCCCTGCTACGCCGTGGGCTCCACCCTCCGGCACCCTACCTGGGGTTGCCGGCTGGGACCAGGCGGCTTTGGCCCGCTCGTTCAACACCATGGGTCTGACACTTCCGGTCGGACCTGAGTGGATCGCTGACTCGGGAGCCACCTACCACACCACCCCTGACCCCGGTATACTTTCGTCTCTCCACTCTCCCTCTTCTTCTCCTCCTTCGTCCATTATGGTCGCAAATGGTTCGTGTCTTCCAGTCACATCTGTGGGTACCGCCGGTGCTCATGGCTCCTTTCGTCTTTCTGATGTTCTTGTTGCTCCTTCTCTGGTTCACAACCTTCTTTCTATTCGTCGTTTTACAGCTGACAATTCCTGTTCTGTGGAATTTGACTCTTCTGGTCTTACTGTAAAGGATTTGGCTTCCCGGCGTCCTCTGCTCCGATGTGACAGCTCCAGGCCCCTTTACACCCTTCGCTTCCCGATGGCTACTTCGTCTTCTCCGCAGTCCGTTTTGTCAGCTGCCTTCGTCGCTTCTACTTCTTCAACTACTTGGCACCGGCGCCTCGGCCATCCTGGACGTGATGCCCTGATGCAACTCAGTCATAGTTCCGGTCTTCCATGTACTCGGGCTCCTGATGAGCAATTGTGTCATGCGTGCCAATTGGGCCGACATGTTCGTCTTCCTTTTCAATAGTTCTACTTCCCATGCGGCCCGCATTTTTTATCTTGTACACTGCGACCTATGGACATCTCCTGTTATCAGTCTTTCTGGTTATAAGTACTATCTTGTGGTGGTTGATGATTTTTCGCATTATTCGTGGACTTTTCCCCTCCGTGCGAAGTCAGATACATTTCCCACGCTCCTTCACTTCTTTACTTGGGTGTCCACACAGTTCGGCCTCACCATCAAGGTCGTCCAGTGTGACAATGGTCGTGAGTTTGATAACTCCACCTCCCGAGCATTCTTTCTCTCTCACGGTGTTCAGTTGCGCATGTCTTGCCCATATACCTCTTCGCAGAATGGCAAGGCTGAGCGGATGATTTGCACCACCAACGACACTGTGCGCACCCTTCTATTTCAGGACTCTCTTTCTGCTCGCTTCTGGGCTGAGGGCTTGCACACCTTCACCTACCTCCTCAACCGTCTTCCTTCCGCTGCCTGTCCCGCTCCCACGCCACACCACGCCCTCTTCGGTACCCCTCCTCGGTACGATCACCTACGCGTGTTTGGGTGTGCGTGTTACCCCAACACCGCTGCCACTTCTTCCCATAAGCTGGACCCCCGCTCCACTCTTTGCGTCTTCCTCGGGTACTCCTCGGATCACAAGGGGTACCGGTGCTTTGACCTTACCTCCCGACGGGTCCTCATCTCTCGCCATGTGGTGTTCGATGAGTCCGTCTTTCCCTTCTCCAGCACCACCACCCCTCCTATTCCTGACCCCCCTCCCCTTTTCCCGCTGACCCGGTGGTCCAGCCACATTTTCCGTGGTCTCCTGCAGGTACCGCTTCGCCGCGCTCCTTGCCGGCCTCCTGTCCCGGCTCCCCGGTGGGTCTGGGCACGTCGTCCTCTGGCGCGGCCCCGACCTCTCCGATTGGCGCAGACCCGGGGCCTTCGTTCCCTGCTTCTGCCCTGGGGGGGCCGTCGCCGGATCCTGCCCCGGCACCTGCCCCGACACCTCCGTCGAGGTTCGCCGCGCCGGTACGGGTGTACCAGCGCAAACCGCGGCCGCCGCCACTCGCGGTCCCTTCTCCGCCGGGGACACCGACACCACGACCGCAGTCCCCGCCGGCCCGTGGTGGACCGCCGGTCTACCACCCACCGCTTCTTCACCGACACCCGCGGCATGTTCACCCAATGGTGACACGGCACGCGGCTGGTACACTGCCGCCTCGGGCACTTGCGGCTTCGACCGGCGACGCGGTGGTCTCCCCGATACCCTCTTCTGTCCGCGACGCCCTGTTGGATCCTCACTGGCGCCGCGCGATGGAAGAGGAGTACGCCGCGCTTCTCGCCAACCAGACGTGGGAGTTGGTGCCCCGGCCGCCGGGCTCCAACGTCGTCACTGGCAAGTGGATCTGGACCCAAAGCGTCGGGCTGATGGCACTCTCGAGCGCTACAAGGCTCGATGGGTTCTCCGGGGTTTCACTCAGCGCCCTGGAGTCGACTATGATGAGACCTTCAGCCCGGTGGTCAAGCCGGCCACCGTCCGTACCGTGCTCTCGTTGGCGCTTTCTCGGTCATGGCCCGTCCATCAGCTGGACGTCAAGAATGCCTTTCTGCACGGTCTTCTCACCGAGACAGTGTACTGCAGTCAGCCGGCGGGGTTCGTTGATTCCTCCCGTCCTGACATGGTCTGCCGGCTCAACAGGTCTCTCTACGGCCTCAAGCAGGCACCCCGGGCGTGGAACCACCTGTTTGCTGCTTTTTTGCTGACACTGGGGTTCGTGGAGGCTAAGTCTGATACATCACTGTTCATCTACCATCATGGGGCTGACACTGCATACTTGCTGCTCTATGTTCATGACATTGTCTTCACAGCCTCCAGTGAGGTCTTTCTCCGCCGGATCATTGCTGCTCTTCAGCAAGAGTTTGCTATGAAGGATTTGGGTGTGCTCCACCATTTCCTCGGGGTCACTGTTGAGCACCGTCCTGCCGGGTTACTTCTTCACCAGCGGTAGTATACTCGGGATATCCTGGAGCGGGCTGGGATGACTGACTGAAACCCCTGCTCCACTCCGGTCGATACTCAGGGCAAGCTGTCCGAGGCTGAAGGCCCCCCAGTGTCCGACCCTACTGCATACAGGAGTCTCGCCGGTGCACTTCAGTACCTCACCTTCACCCGGCCGGACATCACTTATGTAGTTCAGCAGGTCTGCCTTCACATGCATGATCCCCGGGAGCTTCACCTCACGGCTCTCAAGCGCTTCCTCCGCTACCTCCGGGGCACGCTCGACTACGGCCTTCTCCTCCACCGAGCCTCCTCCGCCGACCTCGTCGTCTACACTGATGCTGACTGGGCGGGGTGTCCGGACACTCGATGCTCCACCTCCGGCTGCGCTATCTTCTTGGGCGGCAACCTGGTGTCCTGATCGTCCAAGCGCCAGCCGGTGGTCTCCCGATCCAGTGCCGAGGCGGAGTACCGCGCTGTCGCTAACGGCGTGGCTGAGGCCTCCTGGCTCCGACAGCTTCTCGCTGAGCTGCACACTCCGCCACACTGATCTACTGCGACAATGTCAGTGCGGTCTACCTCTCCACCAACCCCATCCAGCACTAGCGGACGAAGCATGTGGAGATCGACCTCCACTTTATCCGTGATCGGATGTCCATGGGCGAGGTGCGGGTCCTTCATGTTCCGACTACCTCCCAGTTCGCGGACATCTTCACCAAAGGCCTCTCGTCCTCGACCTTCGCCGAGTTCTGCTCCAGCCTCAACATCACCGGTGGCTAGTTGCGTCTGTGAGGGGTGTGTGTTCTTTCTTATTCAGCCTGGAACTCCGCTGCGCTGGTAGTTCAGACTGCGGGGGGTGTTGGAGTGTATGTGTATTAGGCCCATGAGGCTAGGCCAATGTTTTCCGGTCGTCTAGTCGGACCTAGTCGCCTTGGGACCGACCAGAAGACTAATCGTGATTAGTCGTCGACCAGGCCGATTAGTCGAGCCTAGTCGACCATGCTGGTCGTCCAAGTCGTCCTATATATCAGGACATATATATACTATATATATATACCTATATATACTATATTGCATACATAATGAAGCAAGCATCAAGACTAGCTGGTGACTTACTTGTGGGAGTTGTTTTCTTCTCTTTTCTGCACTGTCCAGACGTCTGTAACTCTGTATTCCTGTCCCAAACAACATTCCTTTGCTGACTTGCTGCTGGAAGCCTGGAAAACCAAAGAAGACTACAATTAGAAACACAATTGTAGTGTTGACCTTGACACAAATCAACAGCAGCTCTGCTGCATTATCAAGCAAATAAATAGCATTTAACAGAACATAGCAGCCAGCATATTACATAACCAAAATAGTTCACAAGTTCGACATCCAAATTCATAGCCAGCCACACACACACAGCAACATAGTTCACAAGTTCAACATCCAAATTGAAGCACACAGCCAGCCACACACAGCCAGCCAGCCAGTCACAAGACTCACAACTCACAAGTCTCAAACACACACAGCCATCTAATTAAGCAAATCCACATCCAAATTGAAGCCTCCATCTCCGGTTTCAGTTGGTGCAGCTGCAGATACTTCATCTGCCTCCATTGCTGTTGAATCAGATTCAGCATGATGATCATGGTCTCCATCTTCAATTTCTTCAATATCTTGAGTCACTGTGGTCCTTGGACGCTTCCTATTATAAGTATGCTTCACAGCAGCAGAAGCATTACGAGCAGCAGCCCTAGGCAAGTTACGTCCATGCAGAGCTTGGGTTGCACCAATAGCCTCATCAACAGCAGCCCAAGGCGTAGCATTGCCACTAGCACCACCACCAGCACCACCTTCCTGAACTGGATCAACTGGTTCACAACTTTCATGAACCCATTCATTTTCCCAATTAAATTCTTCGAGCAAGAGTGGATTGCTTCTCTTTCCTTGGGAACCCAGCTCTCTAATTTTTTTAAACCTGTTTTCCATCTTGCGGTTGTAGCTGACATAAACCAACTTATTTAACCTTTCATGCTCTAATCGGTTTCTCTTTTTTGTATGGACCTACACAAGATACAACACTGAATCACATACCAATATTGCAACCAAATTTAATTACTCAGCAGTAGTACACTAGCACTTACACTAGAAAAGTCACTCCAATTACGCTCACATCCAGATGCAGAGCAACAAAGGCTAACAATCCTTTTTGCTAAACATTGGAGCTCATACGTCAAGCCACCATATGCACCCCACCATAGCACTGCAATTTCCATTCCAAACATACAATTCCATTATTAGTTCATTGCTGATTATTTCAGAAAAAGGGAAGGAAATAGTTAGAGAGCACCAGACTGATGAGGATTCAGTGGCAGCGGGATCTGACCCGACTGATGATGGAACACCTCCTTCACCTCCAAGGTCAGGTGGTGGCATGTACACTTCCACGGCTGCAGCACGTCGGTCCACATCTGCAGAAGCACCAGTTCTTAGGATGGATGGACGATGGGGGATGGGACATCACAGCAAGCAGCAAGGAGCAAGGAGCAACCACCAAACAGAGAGAGGGATGGGGGGAGGAGGGAAGAAGATGGAGAGGGGAAGGCACATACCGTCGTCAGAGGAGCTCATCGTGAAGACCGGGGAGGAGAGCAGCCGGCGTGGAGGAGAGCAACCGGCGGCGGGGGAATCTTCCTTGCGGGGGAATCTCCTCCAGCGGAAGCGGCGGCGGCTTCTGCGAGCGGAAGCAGCGGCGGCTTCGATCCAGACGGACTGAGTCCGTCCGGCGGCGGGGGAATCTTCCTTGCGGGGGAATCTCCTCCAGCGGAAGCGGCGGCCAAACAGCAGCGGGGAGGAGAGCAGCCGGCGTGGAGGAGAGCAACCGGCGGCGGGGGAATCTTCCTTGCGGGGGAATCTCCTCCAGCGGAAGCGGCGGCGGCTTCTGCGAGCGGAAGCAGCGGCGGCTTCGATCCAGCGGCGGCTTCTCCCTCTAATCCTTCCGCGCGGGCCCGCAATTGTTTCCCTTTCCCGCTGCACGCTGCGCGCGCTTCTGCTCGGGCGGATTCCCTTTCCCGCGCTCGCCCGCGCCCGTGCACGCGCGCTCGCCAAAAACAGAGGACTGGTCGTCCCGGAAGCCTAATCGCCCGACTAATCGCGATTAGTCATCGACTAATCGGACGACCAGAAAACTAATCGCCCTAATCGAGTCGGTCCCTCTGGTCGGACATCAAGGACCGATTAGGGCGATTAGTCGCGATTAATCGCGATTAATCGGACGACCGGAAAACACTGGGCTAGGCCCATGTGGCCCATGTATGGTTACCTATATAGCTACCCTCCTAGGGTTAGCCCAATCAATAGAAAATCATTCCCTAACAGTATCGATCTGATTTTTTTTAGATAATGGATTTCATTAATCTGAGAAGTATCGATCTGATAAGCTGGTGATACGAGTAAACAATGATCGAAAAGTTGCTACAGCTTATTCACATTATCCAACCTTTCATGATGTGAAGTTGTGACCACACACAGACACCAAGGAAAGATACAGTTGTATTTACCTCTGAACAAAATACGGAGCAATCTTTCCAGCCACAGCATGTGCTGGTGCTAGTTTCCCAATCCGCCCTTCCAAATTTGGAGCCATAGCCTACAAAATTGAAATGTAAAAATGTTGAACTGAGCATAATTCTTCTTTGAGCTGATTGGGCTTAATTCTAGTATGTGCCACTTCCATCTTTTTAGTTACAATTGCAATCTGCAATGGCGAACACAGTTGCAAGTCTGAAGTCTGAAACTCTGAATCAGTAAAGGGAATCATGAACATTTAATTTGTATGTAGAGGCAAACACCGAGAGAACCTGAAGAGCGTCCTGGCGCAGCTGGCGCGTGTCAATGTCCATGATGTTCATCCCGGCTCCATCGGTCTCGTCGATGCAGGCGTACCCGCCAACGAGCAGCGACGCCATGAACGAGCTCACCAGCGAGACCCTCTCAGTGGCCTCGTACACCTGCGGCCGGGTCTGGTGCATCTTCCGTATCTGCGGCCCCGTGCAGCGCCGGTGCGCGCGGCACCCCGTGAGCCTCGCCAGGCGCAGGGGCCCGCCCATGGCCGCCTCCACCTCCCGGCACTGCGCCGCGGTGCTGCTGTCCATCCACACGGGCGACTCCGGCGCCGCGAGCGCGCCCGCGGCCGCGAGCTGCGGCGCCAGGCCCTCGCCGGCGGCGGGGTCCAGGGCGGCCAGCGCGGCGCCGGCGCCCTTGGCCCAGTACACGCTGCCGTGCTGCTGCGCGGAGCCGGAGACGGCGGCGACGCGGCGGAGGTCGGCGCGCGACCGCAGCCTCCCGAGGAGCAGGTCCAGCGCCTCCGCCCACATGAGCGGCGGCGACACGATGCGGCCCCGCTCGTCGGGGTCTTGGTCTCGGAGGACGCCGCCGCGGGTGCCATAGTGCGGCAGGTCCGAGTCGAAGTGGACGGAGTCGGTGGCCACGATGCCCAGGCCGGCGTCCAGCACCGTGGCCTTGAGCGACCTGGTTGGTTGGTTTGAGGTCAGCGCAGTAGTGAAGTCAAGCGAAGCGAGGGCAGCAGCCGGCAATGGGGGTGGAGAGCTAGCAAGTCAAGAAGCGAGCGAAGAGGCTTGACTTGAGCTGAAGAGCAGGAAAGAGAGCTTACTGGGTGGAGCAGTCGAGACCGAGGAAGAGGGAGTCGTCGGGAAGGCGGAGCAAGCAGCAGTCGCCGCCGGCGCCGCCCATGGCACAGCAGTCGTCAGTGGAGCCGTGGAGGCAGCTCGAGAGTGAAAGAAAAAAAAAGATATAAAAATAGGCGGTATTGACCGCCGGCAGAGTGGGAAAAAACAAAAATCAAGTTCAGCACTCAGTGCGAAAAGAAAAATGAAGCAGCAGTAAATGTTGAAAAAAAACAATGAAGCAGGAGTCAGTGTAAAAAACCAATAAAACAATGAAAAAAGCAAAAAAAAAAAACAATGAAGCAACAGTTAGTTTGAAAAAACAAAAAAGCAATGGAGCAGCATTCAGCGTGCAAAAAACAATGCAATAAAACAATGAAGCAGCAATCAGTGTGAAAAAAAGAAAAAAAACAATGAAGCAAAAGTCAGTGTGGAAAAAAAACAACACAAAAAAAGGAGCAAACCAAAACAACGTGCTGCTTTCGTTGAGCAGCAGCTAGTGTGGAAAAAAAACAAACAGTAAATCAAAACGACATGCTGCTTCCGTTGAGAGTCCGAACCAGCTACGAAAGGTATTTGTTTAAAGGCAACATATATGCAAATCAACCTCTCCTTTTAACCGTGCAAACTTTTAATTGGACCACATGATGTTGATTCAAGGGGCGCATATTGATCCAAGGGGACGCAGGGGGAGTGGGAGGAGAGATTTACAAAAGTGTGATAAGAAACGGGCGGTTAAGCGCAAAATTACCTAATCCCCTGCGCCCCTTGGATCAACATCATGCGACCCAGATTAGAAGTTTGCACGATTACACAGAGAGGTTGGTTTGCACCAGATATGTTATCTTGTTTAAATGGGTTCTCGATTTTTATAAATTAGTTTTATAATTAACATTTCCACTTCCTAACCTAAGTCTAAATATTTCATTCGCCCTATTCTCTCTACCTTCTTTTTCATCTCCGCTAACCTAAATATAGATATTCCATTCTGTGTCGACATCAGACGCCATTTACACGAAAGAGCTCCTCTTCTCCGTCGCAAGCCGCTGAGGTACTACTTAGTCCTCCACCTCCGCCATGGATGTATGGAGACTCTTACTCCCGTTACTGCCTTCTCCCTCCTCCCTATTGTCCAACCACAGATCGTGAAAATGTTAGCTCTAATTGCTTTCAATCCCTCTAGGCCAATGGTGTTGTCATTGAGATCGAGAGAGTTCTTGGCTTTATGGATGGCGACAAACGGGGTTACCAGATCGGCAAGGCACTCAAGTGCCTCCAGAATCTTAACACAGGTAACCCTTAAATAGCAATGTTGTGTGCCGTAGAAAACTATGAACTTGTCTGGATGTGTTATATCAACTTGTATATACATGTGTGGTTAAGTGGTTTTGTTGGGTGCTCTAGATGTATGGTTGTACGCTGGCCCTTCGCTACGCCCGCCCTTGTGGGATGTTGTAATACCGTGTAAAGCGGTGCTTATCTAGTGGACCTATCTACATGATTTAGGTAGTTAGGTCGCCTTCAGCATGTAAAGCCTTAGTTAGATCGCTTGTATATACAATATAGAGTCAAAAAGTAAGTTATGTGCAACTCATTAATGCTTAAGGGGTAAGGGCATGTTACTCACATTCCGCCTATGACACAAAAGGGTACCATGTAACGTATGATTGTTAGACTAGGCAATTTAGTGGCAGAGAATGCAATACATAACATTTGTTAGAGCATGAAAGACATCAAGTTCCAATCCATAATTTACACGTAAAACCTATCTTTGAGCGACTAGTGGTACATGTGCGAGATAGCATAAGGATCACAGGTACAATGCTAGATGAAGCGCTTATACATTGTCTTCTGTTGTAAAGACAAACCCTTTTCAATTATCAGTGCAGAAGGCAGCTATTGTATCCAGTGGCAGAGATAAGCCTAGCGCCACTAGGGCCATGGCCCTAGGCATTAGCCCATGTTTTCTATAGTGTAGCAAAGTGTTCTAAAGAGGCCCAATTCCTCTAGCAAAATCAGCACATGAAATGGCCCCAGTCGTTGGGCTAGCCCAGCTCCGCTATTGGGTACTTGAGTAGGTCTGTTGCCTGCAATGCTCTAGGATAATGATGATAACAACTAGGCAATACTTGCATGTCATATTGAATCATGTAGGAGACATGTCGGCTCTTGTATCCTATTGTAGAACCAATGGGATAACTGTTGACATGTCAACTCTTCTTTTAAATGATCAATAAATGGAGGTAGGGCTGGAATTCGTGGCGCTCTAGTAATCCTTTTAGGGCCCGTTTGGTTCCCCCAAATTGACCCGAATTAAAATCAATTCCAGAAATGGCCCATTTGGCTGCCCTTAGAATCGAATTGACTATTTTAGCTCGTTCCCAATCTATGAAATGGTGGGCTGCTCCCATTTCGGACCCTAAACCATCTGAACCCTTAGAATATAACTCGTGTCACCATCATTCTCCCTCCCTGACTCCATTTCACTGCCTTCCTTCTCCCTTCCCAGCTCAATCGCCACCGCCATGACCTAGCCTCTCCATGACGCTACCGTCTCTGCCACCATAGAGCTTCACCTGCATGGCCTTGATCCACATCTGAAGCTTCTCCACGCCATCTATCATCGACCTACCTGCGCACCGCCCTCGACCTGCCTGTGTGCCCACGCTGCCATCCTCGACTTGTGCTCGTTACCAGCATTGATCCACTCGTGCCACCAAACCTCGACCATGCCATGAGCTGAGGCCATGCCAACATAGGTATGACTCCTCCTCCCCCTTTCTGCTAGATCTAGTGTACGGACGAGGAGCTATAGGCCTTATATTTGTGTGTTGTGTGAATCGGCTCAAGTGCACATGGAGGCACACGTAATCTAGCTTCAATCACCTTTAAGACTACAAGGATTCAAATCATCTTTCCACTTTTCAGTAGCATCTTAGTGCTACCATCCTATAGTTGTACCCTCCCCAGCCGCTAAGCATGCTAGCTAGGGCCCAAGGGTGGAGAACAAACTGTTCTTTGTCGTTCTATGCCATGGTAAATTAATACCATCAATTTTTTTGCGAGGAAAAGAGAGCTCTATTCATTACTCAGCAAAGTCATTGCATTCCTGAGCAATTAACTGCTCGATATATACAGGGAAATGACCATGCCGCAACTTAGCATTGAGAGTTCGCTTCGCAAGCTGCGCAAGCTCATGGGCCACACCATTCTACTCTCTTCTCGTATACTTCATAGCTAGCTCGGGGAATTCCCTTCCACCTTCCTTAGCCTCCCTGATAATCAGGTGCAGACTTGACCTCTCTAGTTCAGCGGCTATTGGTGGAGCTTGACCACACTTGAACAATCCAATTCAAGGATGACCTTCCTTCTGCACCACGCTGACCCCAGCTGCAATCCTTCTCTACATGCCATTGTTTCGACCTCCTCCGCATCCCTCGCATGGGAGATGGAGATGGCTTTCCAGGTCGATAGCTCCACTCCACCAGTCGAGTTGCGTATGACAACTCCAATGCCTGCACGTCCTGAAACAACATCAAAAGCACTGCCATGAAATCAGAAGAAGAAGGGGAGGTCCCATTCGTCTGGGAAATCCAGAAGACATGGGAGGAAGAGCTACCACTCAAAGGCCTAACAACAGAGCAATAGTAATTTTCCAAAATGAAGGTTTGAAATCTCGTACCAGGCAACATCGGAAACACAGAGTAGGCTGAGGTCCGATTGTCGATGATCGGACGGGAAGCAGCTGATCGTGGCACTGTGGGCTTGCTCGGGTGGATGGAGGTTGACTTCTCTTTGTGGCCTTTCGTCGAACACCCGGTGGGTGAGCTTGGTGGAGGCGTCCCTGCTGGGCAACCCTACGCCGTCGACCCATGAGCCTCCTTGCACAACATCAGGCCAGTAGGGTCGCCGTTGTCCACTACGTCCGCCGCTGGTCCCCGCACCTCTGAGCCATAGGACTAGCATGGCGACGAGGGGAGAAGGGGGAGGTGGCTCCCGGGTGCGAGGAGGGAAGGGGGGAGGGAGCCGAAACAAAGTGGCTGCGACGGTTGCTGGTGGAAGTGGGATGAAGGTTGGATGGTCACCGCGGGAGGCTCAAGTGCCTTTGCCGTCGGGCAGCGAGGGTGGTGGAGGTGGGATGAAGGTTGGAAGGTTGCCGCAGGGGGCTCAAGAGATTTTGCCGCCGGCCGGCGAGGGTGGTGGAGGTGGGGTGGACGGGGGTGGGAGGGTGGTGGTCAGGGAGGGGGTCGTGCGGAGCTCATCCTATTTTTTGCATCGTGAATGGTACACGAGTCCGACTGCAAGGAGCCAAATTAGTATTATTAGATAGATCGTTGAATATACTTTCATAATAAACTTATTTGGAGATATAAATGTTGCACGTATTTTCTATAAAATATATTTAAAGTTGAGAAAGTTTGGCCCGCACGCATCCTGTGACGTCCTTCCTCCTGCGACAGAGGGAGTAGGTCGTGAAAAAAAGAACGCCCACGCGGCCCCCTCCACAGCGCTAAACCCTGGGCCTGTTTAGTTCCCAGAAAATTTTGCAAAATTTTCCAGATTCCCCGTCACATCGAATCTTTGGACACATGCACGAAGCATTAAATATAGATAAAAATAAAACTAATTACACAGTTTAGATGAAATAGACGAGACGAATCTTTTAAGCCTAATTAGACCATAATTGAACATTATTTGCCAAATAACAACGAAAAGAGCTACAGTGCCGTCTTACAAAATTTTTTGCATCTAAACCATCCCCTGTCCAGAGGCCTTACAAATGATTGTCCATCAGCAGTGACAGGAGTGAATGCCTGTAGCTACAGCTACAAGAAATCGTCAGGGCTGAATGAACGTACACATCACATCAACTATAGTATGCCACGAAGGCTCCTCCAAAGCTGTCGAGTTTTAATGACCCTACTGTACTAATGTAGGGTTTATTTCATGAGCAAAACATGCAGCATCAATAGGACAAAAATATCAAGAGTACAGACACCCTTTGGCTCGTACAGATGTAACAAAGCACATGATACACACCCAAATCTCCTGTCTATACCCGCCCTATCAGCATCCCTGCTAGGCACTTGGCTTTAGCTGATAGCGGTGACGCCTTTGTTTGTACGTCCCTCATTGGAGGCATTATCGTGCGGCTTCCTTACTCTATAGTATAGTATGGTTGAAAAACCTTGGTTCTCCTTTCGACATTGACAACATCCATGGATATCGTTCTCTTCCTTAGGGCAACTTTAACGTATTGCACCCCATGTGGTGCTATGCTCTGCCACATCAAGTGATGCTTGCTTGTTCTATTTTGCTCCAACGTGTAAAATCCACTAGCACCACCTAAACAGGGCCCGCAAGGAATAAACTACTCTTCTCTAGTCTCCACGTCTCTTCGCAATCTTCTTTTCCCTCACTCCTCTATCCTCTTTGCATCGGGTGCTAGAAAAGGCAACAGGTGCCAAAGGGTGCCAAGCTAGCACCACCTCTCCAATGTATTGCACCTCATTTTCTCTTTCCTCTCTCCTCCTAGCACCACCTTAGCACACACATTGGAGCTGCTCTTAGAGGCTTCGCTACGGAAAACTTACTCCCCCTGCTACTCTATATCGCATGTGCTATATGGCGTGAAGAGTGTCGTTTGATAGTTGTTGCTTCCGAGATTTGTGGATTCTGTGTTTCTTGCGGCAGTGGTTCTGTTGTTTCCTCCTTCTTGAGGTTGTTGTCGTTTTTTTTTCTTGTATTGCAATTGCTTCTTCTCTATTAATACATGTCTGGCACATTCGTGTCAGTGGCTCTTCAAAAAAAAAATGGCTATCTGTTTCTCCGGTACGCTTGAATGATATTACAGCTCCGGGCTACATGATTCAGTCAGCGTTCAGTGTTCAAAAATTCCCATTCCCTAACCAGTGGCAGAACCCCAGAACTGTTCCAAAGTTTCCCTACTCAGTCGGACAAATGTCTCATGCAACGAAATAACATGATGAAAACTGAAGTACAAATGGCGCAGAGCCATCAGGAGGCTTTCCAGCAAACTTTCTTCAGGCAACAACCCAGGCATCAGTTATGACTGCTTCCCAGCATGGGAACCACGGGGATTCCCATGAGAATTCCACTGAAGAAGCATCCATATGATTGACGTTCCTATGTAAATAAATCGGAGAACTGATCAGAGTGGCTAAACAAACAACCAAGAAACAAGGAGCATTATTACAAAGTACTCCATCACAATTTCAGATTTAATTGTCCCCCAATTCTAGTCATTTGTCAAGCTACACATGCAAGAAGCACGACAAGCTCCAATGCTATTTCGCAACATTGAAAGGTGGAAGCCTGGAACTGATAAATACTGCATTGCATTGCTAAAACTGCAAAAGTAAAGTACTGATAAAATCCTGAGAAAGTTTAAATGACAAGCCTGCATAGGAAAATGATGTAGCTCCTAAAGCTAAATCAAATGAATATTTCGATTAAAGTACCAGAAAATCAACCTAACTGTAACAAGTGCGATAGTAAAAAGGCTGATTAGGTTCTGAAGAACTAATTTGTAAAAGGTGAATGAAACGAATGGTCCACTCACAAGGAAAGCTTAGTACCTGCGAAGAAGCCAACTGTGCTCAGATTTCTTGCAGCCATGGTGTGGTATATCAAGTATTCCGTGAGGAAATGACCAAGAGCATAGATGAATGATAGGAAGGTGGCCAGATACAGAGGCCTATTTTCCAGGTTCAGTGCGCAAAGGAAGCACAGCGTGCAGGTCAGAAGAGTCCAGACACCAAAAGTACGGCCATGAACATCAGTCACTGCATGTAAGCAATGTTTCGTTAATCACACTAGATTTTCACAAAGAACAACACATAACTAGGAATTAATAATTTAGCACGAGGGTTTTTCTTAGAGATGTTGCAAGAGCAAAATCCATTATGAACTGAAGCTTATAGCTGCCTATAGGAAAGACAGTGCAGCTAAGGTATCAGGACTTCCTGACGCAATCAATCTAGGAGGAACAACCGGTGGCAAAGATAGGCAAAGTTTGTTGATACTGTTCCGACACAATGTAAAATTCCAGATACAAACTTGCTTCTTTGCCCACGTAAGCAAAATTAGCAGTTCATTATTTGTATATATGGTTATAAAACAATAATACCACACGGTGGTTTCAAAATTTAGGGGCAACTAAGAACTACCAAGGTCTACTTATTAACTATAACCACAATGCCCATATTGTAGACTTCTTTTTCACTTCTATGGTGTCAACACAAGGATTGCAGAGCTCTACATTAAAATAATAAAGGCCCACAGCTGACTTCAGCGATGATGATCAGTGATCTGAATCAAATAGTCATGAACAAGCAAACACTCATACAGTAACGATAGGGTAACATTATTTGTTTCTCTTATTAAGAAATGACTAGCCTCTAACTCTCTGAGGGCATCAAGACTCAGAAAAAAAAAGCGTCTGAGCCTCACGGAATCAGAAATTCAGAAATGCTGTTGTGTGGCATCGATCTGTCCTTCACCCAAAATAAGCTGCATCACTAAGTCCACTCATTAGAATACTGTCAACTGTCCCAATAGTAGACTTGAAATCCTCCTTTACTCTAAGACTCGCCTCAGAATGAGTCTCACTGACTGAAAAAGAAAATCTTCTTTAACATTGAAACTGACTGCAAAAGAAAATCTTTTTTAACATTGACTAAATCTTGGAGTAAAAACTAAGAACAGAAGGATATCATGTAACGCACTTGTTAATTTGTTATAGGTAGAAACAAGAGCGATCTTAAGCTTGTCACCTTGTCATTCCCATGAGCACAGATGCATAAAAACCACCAGCTTAGTTACTCTGAAAGCCAAATTCGAGCTTGAATTCTGTGACTGATACTGTGGTTGTGCCGCTGCACAACACACTCCGCCGATATACCAAATAGAAATTAGATTAGAGGTCATTCTCTGTCCTTCTGAACCACCAGTGGACTCCACTTGCAGTACTTGTCCAGCTCAAACTCACGAATCCAGCGGGAAGGAGACACAGAGGCCTCCTTCTTGGATCTCCAAACCTTCATCAAGAAGGCGCGACACAGATGAGGCTAACTACCCCACCACACCGCGAGCCGGTGAGATGAGATCCGTACCCCACACGGGTGCACACCCAGGCATGCGAAGCAGCGAAGGAGAGGCAGAGGGGGAAAGAGTAGAAGCGAAGCGAAGTCGGTGAGGGAGGATGCGAGGGGGGCACTCACTCTCCGTCTGCGAGAAGACGGCGACGCGGAGCGCCCAGATGTCGAAGAAGCCGAACCAGACGGAGGCGAGGCGGAGGGAGCCGACCAGCATCAGCCACCACCCTAGCGCCGGGACGCCCTTCCTCTTCCCCTCCGGCGCCATTCCCGCCCTTGGAATTGGAATGCTTCCACTTCCACAGTTCCACTACCACCGGTGAGCACTGAGCAGCCGGCGGAGAGCACGAGGAGGCGCGCCTCATGGCCTGGTTTAGATGTCAAATTTTTCCCAAATTTTACTATGAAAAAGAAGATTCTCCATCATATCAAAATGCTAGCACATGCATGGAGTACTAAATATAGATGAAATAAAAAATTAATTGCACAGTTTAGTTGTACTTTACGAGACGAATTTTTTGAGCCTAATTAGTCAATGTTTGGCCAAAAATTCACAAAAACAAACAAAATGCTACAGTGAAGAATCTTTTACTATGTAGATTTTGCCCTTGCTAATTTGGCGCAACTAAACACGGCCTTAGATGGTTCGGAACTGGGCTTGTGGGTCATGCTGGATTATGGGCCGACAGACAGCACTCGTATTTCCTTCTCTAAAACAAACACTCTGTACTCCGTATCTTCTTAAGAACACTGGAATGACACATTTGAAATCGGAGAAAATACATATAATACATTGTATTGTACTGACAATTTACATGTCAAATGGGAAATGGCAGCATCTTATTCTATCCTATCAATGTAGTAAAGCCCTTCACATCTCGGACCAAAAAGAAAAACAAAAGCTAATCGCCTGTGAAATCTTGAACGCAAATGTAGGCGACAGGCGTTAATATTTGGCTATTTGCTATATGAAATGAAATCGATAGTATAACTTTTTTACATATAAATACTACTATGTATGTCTGAAAAGAATACAACTCTAGTTCTTTTCTTAATCAAACTATCTAAAATTTAACTAAACTTATAAAAAACAGTATCAATATTATAGCATCAAATTAGTATATTATGAAAATGTATTCCACAACAAATTTAATAATATTTTTTTGGTATCTTAAATATAGATGCCTTTTTTATAAAATTAGTCAAACGATAGATATTTTAATTTGATGGTAAATACTAAAATTGCTTTTAAGGAGTAATAATAACCTAATGTCATGCAAGGCCAATACCTAATTATGAAGTCCTCTTTCTTGTATAGGCGACCACAAAGTAGAGTCCTTCAAATAGTCTTTTCTCGATAAGGCGGGACTCTTTGACCTCCAATAAAGGGAGCGCGCAAATACAAATGTCTTATCTGCGTGTGACACACGATCGAGATGCCTTTTAGCACAATTTTCCCTTGACCATCTCTAAACGATAGATTTAAAAAGTTTTCCTGACAAATTCACGTTGTCACGTGTGCATTGGGAAAACCCACTCCTGCAACAAGTCCCTTTCAGAGCCAGAGTGAGGTGTTTATAGAATATTTGTATATCCAAAAGTTCATAGATGGAAAATTTGTGTTGGGGAATTGGGGTAATTTACTAGAATAGAGTGTAGTAAAAAACTGGGCAGGCAGCTTCATTCGGTTGAATTAGGGTCCTAAAAGGAACTAGTATGGCTCTGGCTGCCAATTGTTAGATATTAGAGCTTAAAACACAGGATCTATCATTCGTTCACAATTAGGACATCTATGTCCTTCTTGCTGTTCTTCTGGTAAACTCTGTTGTTTTTTTTTGTAACATGCTTGGTTACTTTTAATAAATTTCCAGTAGGAACCTGTTCCTTCCAAAAAAAACTTGATTTAGTACCCAGGTATATATCACGGTTGTGGTTTGTCATCTTGATTCAGTGTCTTACAGTTGCTTGTGAAATGGAGTTCAATAGAGTTTTATCTATTATATTGGTGGCGCAATGTTCGCCGATCATTGACTTGCCTCCGTCCGGGAGTTGTGGCTTTGTTGTTTCTTCTTTGTGGTTGTTAGTGATGGTTGTTGTCTTTGTACATGGTGTTGTTTGTGTTGGTGTTTATACTCTTTTTCTCGGGTTTCTTGCTTTGTAATCCTGGGCTCATGACCCAACAATATAACAACCATCACTGATTTTTGTTAGACTTTTGGTAATGAAATTTGGGTGGGGGTATTCATCCCCCGGTGATCTTTTTCAAAAAAGGATATCAGATGCTGCAACATTCTTGGCCTGTTCTTAAGGTCACCACATCAACCAGGTAAGCAGTGGCATACTACGACATTTGTCAAGGTATTCGGGCAATTTTACTCGGAAAATTCAAGGCAAGTCTGAGCAAGAAGTTGACCTCTTTTTGTGGAAAGCCCGAGCTGAATGAGATATTGTAATGTGGAAAACCCGAGCTGATGAATGAGATATTCACTATAGGAAACTGGCTCTTTGCCGACTGCAATTTTCTTTGCCAACTGTTTTTTTTTCGACACTCGGCAAAGAGGTCCCTTTGCCAACTGGAATTTCCTGCAGTCGGCAAAGCAGGATTTGCCGACTGCCTGGCTTTGCCGACTGCCAGGCAGTTGGCAAAGAATTGCAGTCGGCAAAGGCAGGCCATGGTTGACGCCATCCACACCGTCACCTTTGCCGACTGCCACTCCGTCAGCAGTCGGCAAAGGTGCAGGCTTTGCCGACTGCCATCCTCCCTGGCAGTCGGCAAAGGCTCTTTGCCAACTGCCACTGATGGCAGTCGGCAAAGAATTAATTTTTTTTTCGATTTTCGATCCCAGTTTTTTTGTGTTGCCTTGCTACAGTAAGTACATGATATATTCCAAGTTTGGGGTCATTTTGATTTATTTTGCTATATTCCATTGATTTTTGCTGTTTCTTTGATTTTTTCCGGCAGCTATAGATTTGAACTGCAGGTACATGAAATAATGTAATCCGGCGATTTAGAAAATGATATTCATGATGTTTGGAGCATGTTGAGGCCGTGTGCGGGGCCTCGCGTGAAATTTCGACCGTGTTGGTGTCGAAACACGCCGAGGCACGCGCGTGAAAAGTGTTTTTAAATTTTATAAAATCGAAATGGAGTCCGAAAATGACGAAACTTGATGACGTGTCTTGCCATCGCATGCGGAGGCTGTGGTAAAAATTTGAGAAAGTTTCGAGCAAGTGGCGACGTCGGGTGGCTAAAACCTGGACTAACGTCGGGTGGCTAACTTGTTATCACATGTAAATGACATAAACCATGGTTTAAGGCGCATAGTTTTTGACACACAGTTTTTCGTCATGTTGGCATCACAAATGTTGATATGTGACATAAATTATATATATTATGACTTAAATTAATTGTCATAAACCCTCACATCTCTTGTAGTGATGGAGACTCTAGTTCTGATATTCTTGCAATCAAGTAAACATGCCTGTTGTCTTTCTGTTTTGATGAATGAATGGATGGATACATATAAGCTACTTGCTACCCTCCAAGATTCAGACTCTAGTCCCATGTATGCTTCCTGTTGTTCTGAAATTGCTACTAGTTGAAGTGTTCGAAATCTGAACCTTGTGGATCCACTACAAGAAATATGTCGGTTTATGACATTTATGGCATGACGTTAGGTCAAAGAGTCACTAAATCAACCAGTTTATGACGATTTTTCTAGAGGCATCCGAACTTAGTGACATAAGTAAATGTATGTCATAAAAAATGTCTTAATGCTAGTCCAATTGTATGTTATGACAATATTTGCCATGTCATAAAGTGTACTTTGCAAGGATGTTGTGTCACACATTATTTTATTGATTTTATTAACATTGTTGTCCAAGGTGGCATGCGGGTCTAACTATCAAGACGGGTCTAGTAACACCGTAGGTGTTGATCAATGTCGTTAATCCTGTCCATAATCATATATCATTATAGTAATTGACAAGTCAAAGAAATCAAGATGTATATAAAATATATAAATATTGTTTATTGTTAGTTATTTCAAATAGTAGATAAAAGTATACACTTATACGTATATATATGAATAACAATAAATAAATGTTGTAATATATATGTGTGGCTGAGTTGGGTATTAAAATAATAATTAAATAAAAATGCATTTATATATAGACACATATCTTTATTTTTAGTGTGGAAACTCAATTCGTGCCAAATGTATTTGTGTATATATGCATATGTACATATATTTGTATATCTCTGCTTATATATATATATAATTGTTTATATACTTAACAATTTGTTAATTAAATGAAGATTTAGTTAACAAAAAAAAGAAAATAAAAAGAAAATGCCACGCATACAACACAACGAGACCCACACATTGATGAGTTATACATATTTGATGTATAAGTTATACATATTGATGAGTTCTACCACTTTGTTCTTGATGATTTCTTCAGCTGAAATCATTTGATGTTTCAAAATCTTGTTTGAAGTTGTCATTTTTTAAAATTCATAATTTGAATTGTTCAAACCAAGTCAAATGAAAAAGATGACCAAAATAAAAATTGTAGATCTCGATGAGTTCTAGAAGTTTGTAGTTGTCAACTTTTTCATTTAAAATCGTTTTGTCATGGAAAACTACATTTAAAGTTCTCAAATTTGAAATTTAAATTTTTTAAACGACCTCGGATGGAGGAAGAACTGAAACAAAAGTTGTAGATCCCAAACAGTTATATAACTTTGTAGTTTAATTCATGTCAAAATTGTATTCAAAGGGATCATGTAAGACATTAGGTATTATGATTTGTATTTTAAAAATATAAATGTATTTTTGGCAAGTAAGGAAAAGAAAGCAATAAAAGGGTCGATGTAACATCAATTCAGCCCAAAATCGGAAACTGGCCTGCTAAGACCTGGAGGCCCAATATCTTCTGCGTCTCCTCGACCGTCCGATCAGATCGATGGACGAGATACATCCTGATGCGTATAAAAGCTCCAAACCCTAGCTTTCTCCTCTTCGTAGTCTCCAGCCTCCCCAACATCCACAGGTGGTGAGAGGCAGCCGGCGGCACGGTCTGCCTAGAGGGTGGCGAGCACTCGCAGTCAGCGTCGCCCTCCCCACCTCTTCCACTCGCGGGCGATGAGGCGGCCGGCGGTGCGGTTTGTCCGGAGGGCAGTGAGCACTCGCGTTCAGCGTCGACCCCTCCCCCCACCCCGCCCCCCCTCAGATCTGCTACCACGAAGGGCGCTAAGCGCAGGCGGCCGGCGAAGTCGACGGCGTGACCAGCGCAAAGGGCGCTGAGCGCAAGCAGCCACTTGTGGTCATGCGTGCCTCCGTCTGCTGCTGCTGCCGGCGCCTGGTTATCCTTTCCTTCGGTGGCTCGCTAGAATCCTCCTCTCCTAGCGCGGCCGCGAGCCCTCCACTCCTCCTCTCAAGGTCGGCAGAAAATTCCCCATCCATGAGGTAGGCAGTGGATTCGTTGTCTTCCTCCTTGTCGTCTCTTCCTCCTCCTCACTCTCCCTCTTCGCAGTCCAGATTTGAGAAGCCCATGCGTGGGGGCTGCTGCTAGTGGCAGATCGACGCGGAGGACGGAGTGGTGGTGCCTAGATCGATGCCGACGCCAACTTTGATGCGGTTCCTGTTCGGTCCTGTGCTTGCTGGTCTACTTCTCGACCGGGGCTACTGCAGGTTGACTACTAGCATTGTTACTCTCAATTCTGAGCACAGACTTGTGAACACATTCTGCAGAGTACTCTAGTTCTTTTAGTGAGCAAATCAGACATACCCCAACTATTCCATTCCTTCCATGACATGCCAGGACTCTAGTTGATCTGAAATGGCTGCAATATCTCTCTTTTCTTTGGATCAGATATATTATTACTGCTGTAGTATATGAGAAAAATAACATATGTGGGCATAAGTACCTTCCTTTTGAATAATCTCGTGTTGACGTGATGCACTGTGAACTTAAAGATTTTTCTTTCATGTTAGAGAAAATAGCAGATGATAGCAACAAGACAACAACATCAGTCTCCCATTATTAAACTCCAGAAGTGCATTGTAGAAATGGCATGTTTCTCATGGACTAAATAAACTTTTGAACGAGTTGTCACATTAATATCTTGATGAGGTGATGTTTGTTCTGAAAATGTAAAGCTAAATCTAATCTAAAGCTGATTTTTCGTCAACCGGATGTCATAAATGCTAACTTGTGATATATTTTACAAGTATTATGACATATATATATTGTCATAAACCAACACATTTCTTGTAGTGATCATTCAAAACAAACAAGTGGTCTAAGTTTTATAGTACTGTTTACTAGTTGAAGTTTATTGGCCGACTGGTTCTTACTTTACTGTAAGCTTGCAGGAGGATTTTTTCTTTTCCTTCATCATTTTTTGGGGGCTGAGTCACATGGGGCCCTTTGTGTTTTCCAAACAAAGCTTGTTGTTTCTTTCCTTACCTTTCCAAAGTTCCTGGCAATTCCTATGAGGGGTGTTGTTATAATCTGAATTTCCTTATTGAGCGCTAGTGCTAGACTGCTAGTTTTTCACTAATAAATTAACTTTCACACTCAACGATGCATTGCTACCCATTAGTATAAGGTTTGCTATTTTTTTGGCTACATCTTTGTGATGCCACCAATATTATGATGGTGTCAGGTGAACATGATTATATATTATAAAGCTCATGAGTTTTAAGTTTTAACCTTGTAAACTTCAAAAAGGCCATTCTAGTTTCTTATAAGAAACCCCCAAACCTACTAGATTTCATGTAACCTTAAAGGACCCGTAAAATCTTTTTAGGGGGGTGCACAGAGGGGAGGGAGGGGGGAGGGGGCAATAAAATACAGGGATTTTTATGGTTATATTTCTCCCTTCTGAAATATTACACCATTTTACATGAACTCAAGAATAACCACTGTTATATTTTTCTTGTCAGAAAAAGTGTTGCTCCTACGACTAGTTCTTTTTATGTATAACCTCCAATGAAGGATTCTCAGGTGAGTTTGCTTGCTTTTGCCTTCAGCCCTTCATTCATTACTGAGTTGTGTTACTTTTTTGTTTTTTCTTTGTCATCTACAATAAAGATGATGGCTGGTTGATTTATCCAGTGCAAGCGTGGACAGTTTTTCCCTCAGCAGACTGCTAGTGATATGCTATATGCAATGTGTATTGCATGCTAAACAGTTGTTTTTTTCCTATAGTTTTTTAATGGGATATTCTGTAGCTGATACTCAAATTTTGCACTTAAATATAAAGAAAATGGTGTTGCACTGAAGATAATACATTCTTTATGCTATGAATATATGTTAGTGGGGAAATTGATATTCTACTCCAGGATGCCGTTCCAAAGTTGCCAAATTATATTGACATTTGAAACTTCGATACTTTTTCACTATATACCAATCAATAATTCCATGCCTACGCTTATTTCCTAAGGCCATGTTTTAACAGCAATGCCAATGATCATGACATTGATATTCTCAATTCTATTATATCGCTACCAATGTCTGCATGCACACTCACATGTTCTGTATGTACATATATAGCACCCTATTTTCTCTTTCCAAGTTTGTTTAGGTCGCTGTCATATGTGTTAATCGAGGTTCATTTGTTTAATTTTTCTTCTTCATCGCAGACAAGATATTTGCATCCAGAATAAATGAACCTCCTGCTTCTTTTCTGGTGATGTGCAGATTTTGAGAGCAAAGCAACATAGAGTAGGTCCATGTGAGTAAGCGGTTAATACAAGGCAATGGGTATGTTCACACTTAGTTTATATGATGATTTAGTATGTACACTAAATAACTTTTTGCCTAGCCTATTAGTGCTGGAAGAGATTGTAATCTGCCTCTGCCTTACTACACATCTTCCTGATGCCATTGCAATTATCTTGAATTTTAATTGACCACACCTAACATGTTCGATCACTTCTCAGTTGTTTCTGATTTCCTCAAATGTCAAACAATCAATCAACCTGTACCTGTATTTTGGTACTAGAGAAAACACACACAGCTATTTCTAACATTTATGCACAATGCGTCAGGTTCTACTACTTCTACAATACTGAATATATCAGGACAACTATCTGTGAAACTGAGGATGTAGCAGGGAAAGCACACGTAGCTGTACCTCAATATACTGCATAAAGGCTGAGGGAGAGGCTGATGATAAATTCATCTTCCGAATGTGATGTTGACAGCAATGCAGGCCTCCCTAAACGTCAATGCCTGTCGTGTCATAGGAGTGCCCTTTGTTTTGCAGGTAACCTCTTGGTTCTTGGGTTATTTTTAGATGTGCAACTTTCTTCGGCTGTCAAACTGATTCGTTTTTTATTTAACTGATATCAGCTTTACATACTCCAAGTGATAACATCCTCATGTCCCAGGTCAAAATAATAGACCAATTGGTGAGTCTTTCTTTGCTATGCATTCTGTTACATAGATCTATAATTCTTAAGGGACATGCAGCTTGAGATGATAAATAATATTTCTATCCTGCAATACCTATTGCTTTTCTGCTTTATTGAAACAGGCTCGATATATGTCAATCATATATGTCACTGCCTACGCAATAAGAAAGACCCTCTTCTGACTTCTGTAATTTATAGGAATTGGCTATATGCTAGAACACTAAGGTGAAAGACCCTCTTCTGACTTCTGTAATTTATAGGAATTGGCTATATGCTAGAACACTAAGGTCTTACCATCTTTTTCTCAATACAGATATAAAGCCTACATGATCTTAATTAGCTTGGCCAATATCAGCTGGATGGCATAGAGAAACCTTGGAGGTTAATAACATGACAGATCTTCATCGATCTAATAGTTTCATGTCTTTTTTCCAATTCAAATTATTTCATCGTTGTGTATAAATAAAAAAAACTTATAGGTTGCTATGCTTATTTTCATAGCGCACCCTACATATATATATATGTGTTTCCAAATTACTTCGCCTCAAGTGTCGGTGTTCTCAAAGAACTTTTATGTTTACAATTTATTGGTCTCAGGTCCCAGTGGTCAATCTTGCTTCTATATATCTGGTGATTGAACACTACCATATTTGAATCAAATCGTTGTCACCCAGTTGATAAGTGACCTAATTTATAATTCTACCATACAACTTGCATTTTTTGGGAGCTTCCTCTGTTGTGCCCGCGGCAACGCGCGGGGTACCTGCTAGTGTGTGTATATATATATATATATATATATATATATATATATATATATATATATATATATATATATATATATATATATATAGAAAACAAAAGCAAAAAAAAATTCCAGCTTTGCCGACTGTAAAGCTGGGCAAAAAAACCCGGACAGAGTCTTTGCCGACTGCAATGGGAGGCAGTCGGCAAAGAGGTCAAACCTTTGCCGACTGCAACTCCGAAAGCAGTCGGCAAAGAACATTTCAAAAAAAAATATTTTCTTTCTTTGCCGACTGCCGAGCTGGCGGCCAGTCGGCAAACAATTTTTTAAAAAAAATTCTTTGCCGACTGCCGAGAAACCAGCAGTCGGCAAAGCCTGCCGTCAGGGCTGACGACGCCACGTGGCTATGCCGACTGCTGGCGTGGCAGTTGGCAAAGGCTTTGCCGACTGTGTGCCACGTGGCAGTCGGCAAATCCGCCTTTGCCGACCCAGGCTTTGCCGACGGCTCTTTGCCGACTGCCACGTGGCTTTGCGGTCGGCAAAGCCTTTGCCGACTGGGTTTATACCTTTGCCGACCGGGGCAAGCAGTCGGCAAAGAGGCGTTTTCCTGTAGTGATTGTAATCTGGGAATTTAATTTCTGGAGGGAAAATAAGTCAAGGTCAAAGATGGCATTTGGAATCTTGGGCTGAAGAACATGCACATGCAGAGACCAACTCGGTGTTCATCTCAAAACTCTCCAAAGGTGGAGTCCATCCATGATCATGAAACTACTAGTAGCGGCGCCGATGAACACATGGGCTCCTCCATGCCATGAGCGTTTGCGTTTGGATTTCCTAGGCGAGTGGAGTGGAGTTTACTACGCACGTCAAAACAAGCAAAGCATGTGGATGGAGACTATAAATTCTCGCGGCCTTGCCGCGTGTGGCCTTTGTAGCGTAGATGGGTCATTTTTCCCGTACGACTTGATCTACTAGTAGGATACATATTTATTTGAGGTCTTCATTTCTGGAAATCGTGTTGATCTCCTACCCCATCTGAGATGGTGCGAGCCTTCGTCGATTCGGCTATTTTACGTGCTATGCGCGTCCCCTTGTGCTCTTGCCGGCACAGTGGGCACATTGTCTGTTTGAGGTCTTTTTTAAAAGCATATTTAATCCAAAATTTTCTTGGCAAATACGTGTTCTATTAATGTCCAAGGTACTCGCTCAAATTCCATACCAAGTAGTTTTATGTGTTAAGCTTTGACCATTAATAATAGATTTATTATGAATCGGTTTTGGAAATACCTGCTGTTTGTAGGGCACAACACATGATGCATCCTTTGTATACTTTGCTCTATTGCGTTGAGAGAGCTGCTCTGCCGAGCAGTGGTTCCTCTATTTCTTATCCATCCAGCAAGCTTCAACAACAGGTCCTCCTCTTCTATCCCAGCAGCAGAAAACTCCTTTTGTCATCTTTGTGTTGAATTACATTCTTTTATGGACGGTTGGAATACTCTTTATAAAAACTAAATTATTTTTTGCACTCTCATATAAATTTTGTAGGTGCAAAACTTTTAGCCAGTGTGGAATCGACACGATCAATTACATGTATTATTTTTCAACAAACAGTATTCGTGAATAAACAGTACCAAAACAATAAATATGAATAGTAAATTAACAGTGTTAGAACTGTGTTGAGCCATCGCCGTGTTGAGCCGTCCGATCAAGATCCGACAGCTGAGAAATTCTCGCTGATGTGGCTAAATCACGTGCGAGCGAGCGTGGTGCATGTTAAAAAATTTAGATTTAGACTCTACATGCAAATAAAGGTGTAACTATTTTAACAAAAAATAAAGATAGGTGTAAGTATGGTCGAGGATACTTGTCTTACACCGGATACTAGTCAACAACGTCAAATCCTTGTTCTAGAAAATACAACAAATATTTTCAAAAGGTAATAAAAACATTACTAACATATAGAGTTCGTTTTTGTGATTCCGTGAGCGCGAGAACCACCTAAATCAGAGCTATCGATAAAAAATATATTGGTTTCTAAAGTTTAAGTTTTATTAAAATAGATGTTATTGTTTTAATAATAATTAAACTACTTCAAAAAATGTTGTATTGAAAAACTTGGTTATAAGGCTAAATATAGAAAACTCCAGTTTTTGGTGGGGTTTTTAATTCCAGAAAGGCTTGGACGTAGTTATGCGTAGATTGGAAAGGCCAGCAAGAAAGATTGGCATGAGTCCATGACTCAGTAAACAGTCCACAGTACAGGGGAGGAGAGAGCGGTCTACCCTCACGAGTGAACCATAGATCGGGTGATGGTCGGTCGAGGTTTCTTGCTGTTATATGTGTATTTCTAATGTATTACTGGATTTATTTTCCTAAAGGAAAATGGGCGTATTACGTAGGCATGCCTTAGTTGACATCATCAAGCTAATAAGGAAGGCAGAGCTCGCTCCCGGCCGGTGCTTGCTCCGCGCCGTGCTTGCACGGCTGCCACTGTACCACAGCCTATCCACATCCGTATAAGTGGGTATAGCGACCTACGGTCGGTCGGTATAGACATATAGCGTCCGACTTCGTATGTCGCTAATAGTGGCGTCGCTATAACTTATAGCGTCTGACCCGATTTATAGCGTCCGACCGTTGGACAGTATTGTAAAGATATAGCAACAGACTGTTAGACGCTATCTATATAAGAAAATAGCGACATAATATCATTTGTTTATACATTAACCTCAGAATCAATACTAATCATACAATCAATGAACCATACAATTAATAATTCCATTTGGGACAATACACAGTCATGACACAGAAGCTTTTCATAGCTCATAATTATATTATAGCCACAAGTATTTATCTTACATCTCAATGGTTTGCCGGTACCCTCTACAAATGATTCATCACTAGAAAGTGCTTACAAGAGTTTTTATCTCTAGCTAATCAATATAGTCACCATGAGCACTTCGGTCCAACCGCTTGATACATGCATCAGGCTACCTCTATCTATTACCTCTCACCTGAAAAATAAAAGTTTACCGCTTGCTACATGCATCGTGGCTTCTCGCGCGCATGGCCGGTGGCGGCTACCGTGAGCGGGTTGAGTGAAAAAATAGGGTTACTCCTGTGCTTCTTTACTCTAACTTGTGGGCTCCACTAAAATTTAAACACGAATTGGGCTGCATGTTCCGCGCGCAGGCCCAATTCAATTTTACGACGGACCGGTGGACTGTGATAACAAGATACCGACCGACCATCCAACGACAAACCAAAATAAAAATACCGACCAACCTACGGACGAGAAAACCAGAAACAGCGACCGACCGTCTGTTACTGAGTTATACCGACCAACCGTCCAACATCATTTCGATATTTTTACCGACCCTTGGTCAGACGCTAGATTGGGTTGTGGTATAGTGTGCGTGCCTGGCAGGCGCCGCGGCGAGCCGATTCCGCCGGCCGAGCCCTAGCTGGCCCTTGGCGACGATACTTTGTTCAAGAGCTTCTGCTGGTACTGGTCGAGCGCGAGCAGCTCGAGGTCAAAGTCTAGCTCGCGGCCAGCGAGCGCGGTTTTGAGCCTGCTGCCCGGGGAGGAGGGCCAGGCCGGGTTGAGGATGGCACGGAGCCCCGAGAAGGTGAGCGCGTCCGCGGGCACCCCCGTGGCGAGGAGGAGGTGCGCGGCCGCGACTAGGCCCGAGGCACCGCCGGCCGCCACGAGGTGGAGCGGCGTGGCGCCGTCCGTGGGCGACGCGCGCGGGACCTCCGTCGGCGTGGAGGACAGCACGTACGCCAGCACCGCTGTGGGGCATCGGCAGCCGGAGTGGCCCCCACCCACGCGGGGAACGCCGCGTCCCCGCCCGCGCCGATAGGAGGAGGGAGGTGCGGGAGTCGAGGGTGAAGGAGCGGGCAAAGGATCGGCCCGCGAAGATTTGCGTTGGTTCGGAAGCGGGTACGAGACCCGACTGATCCGTAATCGGACGGACCAGATCGCTTGCTCGCTTAATCGGACGGCTTGTAGCTTAGCGGGTGACGTGGCATTGCCCGCTTTTGGTGCACGAATCTATAGAGATGGCACGGACGCAGCAGCTGTGGACTGCATCTGCTGCGTGCATGGAGATGCGATGCAATGCAGGCACCTGATCTGACCTGAGAGTGAGCTGAGCTGAGTGTTGAGTGACTTGACCAGCCACAGCCAGAAGCAGCAGCCTAGCTGCTAGGCTAGGCTTGGCTAGGGTGCTCTCTTTGTCTGCATTAATCGATACGGGTTTGTTTAGTTGCAAAATTTTTTGCAAAATAACACTATAGCAAATTTCATTGTTATTTGATAATTAGTGTCTAATTATGGTCTAATTAAGTTTAAAAGATTCGTCTCGTCCATTTTATGTAAACTATGTAATTAGTTTTATTTTTTATCTATATTTAATATTATTTTTTATCTATATTTAATGCTTCGTGAAAGATTTGACGAAAAATCTAAAAAATTTTGTAAAATTTTTTAAAAGGGCCTACGATTAGACAGGTCGACAGCAGGGCGCAGGCCACATTGACTGACGGCTGGCACTGGCAGCGGCACGGCAGGACGTACGATATCGCACTAGCCTGCTACTACTGGTGCCCTAGCTACTGTACTCTGCGGCCGGCGACGTACTACTACTGGCTGGAAGCCGCCCGTGGGCCGTGGCTGCTTGAGCTGTTCCCTGTGTGCTCGCCAATTCGGTTCTAACGGGCGGAGCGGATCATCATCTACTCCTATCTCCTTGTCTGTGTGACTCTGGCTGCAGGTGGCCGGCTGGCCTGCCTGACTCGGCGACTCAGCTCCTCCACCACTGTGAGTGCAATGGCACTGCACCAAGACCGGCAGGCAGGCGATCGAGCACATTTCAAGTTTCAACAGACGTTGTGAGTGCAGGTGCAGCAGCTAGCGTACGAGTAGTAGGAATGCAGTGCATGGGCTCCATATATACGCAGGGACAGTAGAGTAGGAGTAGTATTTTATTACCCTAAACTGTTTCTATATTA